>BOPN01000475.1:433340-435840 GCA_017312705.2 Penaeus japonicus
CGTTCCCAATAATAATACAAAAACAGAGTAGTTCAACAACAAAAACAACAAAAACAACAAAAACAACAAAAACAACAAAAACAACAAAAACAACACTCACCTGTATAGACCTCCCCAGGAAAATACTTCGAAGGGTTGCCACTTATGCTTATCTTGAAAGAATTATCACCCGGAGTCTTCGGGGCGTTAGTGCTCAAGGGCGAGCGGCGACACTTGGTGGCTAGTCCCGCCGGAACGAGGACCGCCCACAAACAAGCCCATAACCACGCCCACTTCATCGCGACGCCCACCTGAGAGAAAAGAGGGAGAGAAGAGGTTAAGTTGTGTTAATGATGATTAAAATGATTGGGTAATAGATATTTTGCGTGTGTTTGTTTCGAATAATTATTTTTTGTGTATTTCTAGTCACATCGCAGGTAATGGGAATAACAATAACAACAATAATATAACAATAATATCAGTCGTAAAAGCAATAAAGATGATGGTGATAATCATGATGACTATAAAGCTACTATAGCAAACAACTGGAAATGTGGAATGAAACAACGCAAACCACACACAATAACAAACAAATGGGTGAGCATGAAGTTAAAGAAAAAAAGGTGAATTCGAAGGAAAAATAAAAAGAAAAGATACTTTTTTATAAAAAGGAAGATGTATGTATGCGTGTAAACACAGATAGCTAGATAGATAAACAGAGATAGTGAGAAAGGGGGCAAACTGAGAGAAAGAGAGAGGCAAAAACGAGATAGTAAAAGACTAGAGTGAGTGAGAGAGAGAGAGAGAGAGAGAGAGAGAGAGAAAGAAAGAAAGAAAGAGAGAGAGAGAGAGAGAGAGAGAGAGAGAGAGAGAGAGAGAGAGAGAGAGAGAGAGAGTAAGAGAGGAAAGAAGGCTAAGACTAAAAGCTTGTATTTACAGCCTCTCTCATCTCATCTTGAAGCTGCATCCCCGCCTCATCTCCGAAAACAAGGGGGTGACTGACATGTATCCAGACATAAGCCGCAGAAAAATACAAAAATCTGAGCTTAAACCTTTTCACTCTTTAAGTCTCACGCGGCCAGCCGACCGACCATATTTGTCCGTGTGTGTGTGTGCGCGTGTGAGTCCTCGTTGTTAAGGGCAAAGAACCTTTACCTTTAGCTTCTTTTGCTTGTTGCACTGGCCTTGCTTGTTTGTGCTGCTTGCTTTTGTTTATGTTTGTTTGCTTTCGTTTGTTTTGCTTGATTTGTTTGTTTGTTTTTGCCATTTTTTGCTTGTTTTGTTTGATTTTGTTTTCGTGTTTTTGCTTGATTTTATTTTCGTGTTTTAGCTTGATTTTGTTTGTTTTTGTTTGTTTTTGTTTTCGCGTTCTTGCTTGTTTATATGTATTTTTACAGTCCTTTTTCTTTCTTTTTTTATTTTTGTTTACTTTTGTTTCGTTTTATCCGTGTAATCCACTTGCTTTCGCTTGTTATATCAACTCTGCTTGCTCTCGCTTCCCTTGCTTACTTTTTTCCTTCCAGTACTTGTTTGCGTGTGAGTGTTAGGGAAGAAACGGGGATGAGAGGGGGAAGGAGGAGGCGGCGACGGAGGAGGAGGAGGAGGAGGAGGAGGAGGAGCAGGCGGTGGAGGAGGAGGAGGAGGGGGGGGGAGGATGTGTATAAAGGGTTCAGCTTGTGTATATACCCATGTTTTTGTTTTTGTTATTATTGCCCCATTGGGAGAAGGAGAAAGAGAAAGAGAAAGAGAAAGAAATATTTTAAGAAGCAGCCTTCTTTAATGTCCTCAAAAAACAAAAAGACATTACATATTCTTCAACACCACATACATAAAATGGCTGACCCGCGTCTCCCTCCCTCCCTCTCTCTCTCTCTCGATCTTCAACAGGAGTTCCGATAAACAAAATTCATAATTTCATATCATCACCATAAAAAGATTCGCACTCTGTTGGTTATCAAATTATCTCAGCTGATGTGACGCTGCGAATCATCATCTCCGCTGGCAGGGGAATCTAACCTTTGTGTCCAGCGTCCGGAAGGTCGAGAGTTAAAAGCGTAAAACACACGCGTATTTAACATGGATATTCCAGTATTCCAGAGCGATCATGGGACAGTCTGATTAATTCGTTATCTTAACTTTTCACTGATAAAGAGTAGAAGATAAATAGGAAAAAGGGGAGAGAGAGGGCGGGTGAGAGACAAAAGAAGGAAGGAGAGAGAGAGTAGGGGGGGGCTGAGAGAGAAAGACAATAAAGAAAGGGAGAAAAGAAGAGAAAGAGAGAGAGAGAGAGAGAGAGAGCGAAAGAGAGAGAGAGAGAGAAAGAGAGAGAGAGATAGCGAGCGAGAAAGAGCGAGAGAGCGAGACAGAGAGAGAGAGAGAGAGAGAGAGAGAGAGAGAGAGAGAGAGAGAGAGAGAGAGAGAGAGAGAGAGAGAGAGAAAGAAAGAAAGAGTACTAAGATAGATAGAGAGTGAAATGAAAGCCTCTCACTCTCTTCTCTCCGCACCCCCCCCCCCCTACGTC
>BOPN01000475.1:445840-453340 GCA_017312705.2 Penaeus japonicus
TCTTTCTCAACGAAACATGATCATAATCTGCGTTGTTAAGTGCGAGACAATCATAAGCAAAGGATAAAAAAATGTCCAGTTTTCCATGTAAACAAAGTCCGCCATCCTATTCTCGTATATAAACTGATGCTTTAAAACCGTCAAGAAAAAACAGCTGGCCGACGCTCCAGCTCGTCCGAAACGCATGGAACTTGGCTACGACTTCGTGTTAGATCGAGAGACTTGGTTCAAAAAGGACTTTCGCGAGATCGGACAGAGTCTCTCGAGAAGGGAAATAGGGTACGCGTATGTCTTAAGGATACGAGTTAGGTAGGTAGGTCTGGTTACTAAACGTTATTTGAGTCTGGAAGTACTTCGAACAAATGAGAATTGTGATGTTTTTTTGTTTTTTTATTATTATATTCTATTATCACCGTTGTTTTTGTTATCACACACACACACACAACCTCAAACACGACCACACACATATATACGAACACAAACAAACACACACACACACGAACACAAACACACATACACACGAACACAAACACACATACAAACACACACACGCACACACACACACAAACACACACACACACACACACAAATTAATATATAGATAGGTAGTTAGAAAGACTGATGAATAGTCAAATAGATAGACAGATAGATAGATAGATTTATATACATAGATATTCAAAAGAATTGATAGATAGAAAGAGAGATTGATTGTTAGATAGATAAATCGATAGACCAATAGATTAATAGATAAAAAGGAAGATGGATTGTTAGATATATAAACGGACAGATAGACAGATAGATAAGAAAATAGACTGAGATATCCAGATATGATTCGAATTCGTATCTCCTTTGTATATAAAAAAAAAAAAAAAAAAAAAAGTTTAGCTATTCAACCACTTTCCTGACGCTTTTGTTTTCCGTGACATCCGTTTTTGCCAGACATCTCATCCTTCAACAATGAACCATTTATCTTTCCTCCCATTGTAATCATTTCTGGCCCGTCTTACCTGCTTCTGGAAGGAATGACAGTGGGATGCATCTGAAGAACGTTCATCCAAGGACATATCCTTGTGTTCTCGCGCGTTCTGCAAGTTTTTTTGTTTTTGTTTTTGTTTTTTTTTTATCGAAGAAAGGTAAATCTGCTAGAGGTTCAACATTGCAAAGAGAAATGATTATGAAAATAGTCAATCGTTTTTACGGTTGCTTGTATCGATTCGAGTTTGTTTTTCTCTCTTTCTTCTTTTCTTCTCGATGTTCTTTGTTGTTTTGATTTGTATCAATTCTCTTTGTTGTTGTTGTTCTTCTTGTTCGTCTCCCTTTCCTCTCTCCCAATCCTTCCACTATTTGAGGGATTCCTATTCCTCTTCCTCCTCTTTCGTCTCTTTATCATTTTCCTCTCCCTTCCCTTCCTTTTCCCCCTTCTCCACCTCCTCTTCCTCCTTCTCTTCCTCTTCTATCTCCCTTACCCCCTCCTCCTCTTTCTCCTCCACATCCACCTGCACCTCTGCCTATTCCCCCTCCTCCTCTTCTTCCTCCCCCTCCTCCCCTTCCTCCTACTCCTCCCCCTCCTTTCCCTCTTTTCCCTTCTCCACCTCCACCTCTGCCTCCTCCCCTTCCTCCTCCTCCTCCTCCAGCCCTCTCCTCCTCCTCCTCCCCCCCTTCCTCCCCCCTCCACCTCCATCCCCTCCTCTACCTCCTCCTCCTCTTCCATCTCTACTAACAACTCACACACTCTCAAACCGAGTACAAATCCATCCATCCGATCTCCCTACAGTTAACACTATAACGCCTGTTCTTCACCTTCAACCAACACAACTCTACAAAAATAAAGAGTAGAAGAAAAGGTTCTAATGTAGGTTCAGAAATCGCTGTTGATGCAAGGTAATTGGATTGTACTGGAGAGATTAGGGCGAAAGAATTATGTATACATGGCTGTATATCTCAGATATTGCATTAATATTTAATATTGCCGGAGGGGGAAGCAGGGAGAGGGAGGGAGGGAGGGAGGGAGGGAGGGAGGGAGGGAGGGAGAGAGGGAGAGAGAGAGAGAGAGAGAGAGAGAGAGAGAGAGAGAGAGAGAGAGAGAGAAAGAAAGAGAGAGAGATAAAGAAAGAGGGAGAGAGAGAGAGAGAAAGAAAGAAAGAGGGAGAGAGTGAGAGAAAGAAAGAAAGAGAGAGAGAGTGAGTGTGTGTGTGTTTGTTTGAGAGAGAGAGAGGGAGAAAGAGAGAGAGAGAGAGAGAGAGTGTGCTTGTGGGAGAGAGGGAGTGTTCGTGTGTGTTTGAGGGAGAGAGGGAGAGAGAGATAGAGAGAGAGAGTGTTTGAGAGAGAGAGAGATAGAGCAAGAGAATATATACTATCATATCCCTTTCTGATAAGAAATACTTTACCCTAATGTGTTATTGAAACATATTTTCCGTCTTTCCTTTCCATCAACTTTTTCCTATTTCCTTCCCTTTCATCCGTCCTCAATCTGTTCTCATTTCTCTCTTCTTCCACTTTTTTACTTAATCGTCATTCTATTTTACTTCCCGTCTTTCTTATCTTTTAATCCTCTTTTCTTACATTTTTTCTTATCTTTATCTAAGTTTTTCCTTCTTTTCCTCTCTCTCTCTCTTTTTTCTTATACTTTTCCTTTCTTTCTCTTATCTTTTCTTCCCTTTTCATTCTTTTTAAATATGTCTTTCTTATAATATACCTTCGTTTCTTCATTCGCAATTGTACCGAGATTGTCAAAGTTTCCTTAAGTGTATTTAGAATCATCACTTAAGTGGACTGAAAATAATGATTTGAATATGCATATTGCTTAGTATTTAAGGTAAACATTTAGTCAACGGGCAAAGGAAACGTTGAAACAGCAAAGTAAATATCTAAACAGCAAGCAAAATTATATTTATTTAAATGCAAATAGGAAACTGATTGCATTTCAGATAATTATTTAATTGTTTTTTTTAATAGCTAAAGTAATGTGTCTTTATAATTTGAGTGGAATTAAGATCATGCTATAAATATGATAAATAAGTGGTATATAAATAATAATTAATGATGTAAAAAGATTCATGTTCTCAGTATCATACGTAGGATAATCTAAGTCAAAAATGAAATATGAAGAAAAATGTATATATCATTTCATATGAGTCATATAGAAATCTGAGAAATATATGTGTTACGTAATTTTAACAGCCGCAGGAAGAATTTAAATCAATTTTGACCTTTAACATAAATAATGTCTCAGAACATTTATGGTTTACATAGTGATATCTCTCAAGTAACAGGTTGAACTGAAAGTAATAATTCCGAATACATATGTCATTAACTCGAGTGGTTATACACACACACACATACATACATATATATATATATATATATATATATATATATATATATATATATATATATAAACACACACATATATATATATACACACACACACAAACACACACACACATATATATATATATATATATATATATATATATATATATATATATATATATATGTATATATATATATATATATATATATATAAATTTATATATATATATATATATATATATATATATATATATATATATATATATATATATATAATATATATGTGTGTGTGTGTGTGTGTGTGTGTGTGTGTGTGTGTGTGTGTGTGTGTGTATTAATGTAATGAAGTTTTGTTTTGCATTTGTAATGAAATTCACGAACAGTAATAGCATGTTGATAAAGGGGGAGAGGGGACGGTTGATAATTACATCAACAAGAAAATAACCATTACGCTCTCGTACGCACATTAGCATAGTTGTTTATATTTACTCACTGATGCAGCATGCTCGAGTAAGAACAGATACACGACCATGCATAGACACGCACGTAAATATAACGATACAGATAGAAAAAAATAAAAGATATATATATATACAGGCTTAGCCACAGGCATGCTCATACACATAAAGAAAGGCATTGTCATACACACAAACAGACAGACACACAAGCACACACATACACAAATGAACAAACAAACACACACACACACAAACACATACACTCACAAACACAAAAGAAAAAGGAAAAGGAAAGATAATTATAATCACAAAGAAGTAATAAAAAATAAAGAAAAATACAATTTTGTGTTTATGAGCACGACATAAAAATGACTCATAATTAAATGAAATTACAAAGATGAAGAAAACAAAAAACGAACCAAGATGAAATGAAGAAGGAGAAAGAATGACGAAAGGGAAAAGGGAATGAAGAAGAAAGAAGAAGGCGAATGAAAATCAAAATGGAAAAGGAAGAAAAATAGGATATGAATATATATATATATATATATATATATATATATATATATATATATATATATATATATATATATATATATATATTAGGAGATTTGGAGGAGAAGGAGGAGAAAATAAGAAGGATGTCAAGGAGAGTGATGAAGAGGAATGATTAAATTAGAGATTAGAGAGAAAGAAAAAATAACGAAAGAGTAAATACATGAAAAACAACTAAATTTTGCTAAATGAAAAGAAAGAAAGAGGAGAAAAACTTAGTCACTCTCTATTTCCTTCTTCCACCCTCTCCCCCCCCCCCCCCCCCCCCCCCCCCCCCCCCCCCCCCCCCCCCCCCCCCCCCCCCCCCCCCCCCCCCCTATCCCTCTCCCCTTCCCCTCCTCCCTCCCCTCCCCCCTCCCCCTCCTCCGTTCCCCACCCAACCCCTCCCTCTCAGTTTCTTCGCCCGCTCCGCTTCCACCACCACCCTTCCAACCCCAATCCCCTTTCCTCCCTTTCCTCCCCTTCCTCCCCTCTGCCACCCCCTCCCCCCTCTCCCTCTCTTCCTTTCCAACCCTCTTCAATGCCCTCCTCCCCTTCGCCCCCTCCTCCCCCTCCCTCTTACGCCTCGCCCACTCCCCTTCATCTCCCCCTTCCTCCCTCCTCGTATCGCCCCTTCCCCCCCCCCCCCCCCCAGCCCTCCTCCCCTTCCAACCCTCTAATCCCACCCACCCTACCCCCCCTCTCGTCTCTCTCTGTCGCCACCCGCATTCCAAGACACAGCTGTCCATCTTTTTCTGTTCCTGTGTCTTGTTCAAATAGTTTTCTTTCTTCTCGTTATGTTACGTTCTTTTCATCCCTATATATATTTTTTTTCTTTCTTTTCTTAGTTCCTTTTACTGGTTATATTTACGGTTTATTTGTTCATCTTTGTTCCATTTTTTTTCTTATCATTTATTCATATATCTCGTTGTCTATTCATTTATCTATTTATCTATTTATCTATTTACTGTTTATCAATCTATGAACCTGTCTTCTCTATTGATCTTTGTGTTTCGTCTTTCCATTCAAACGATCACGTATTCGCATACTCCAGTTTCTTCTTCTATTTTTTCTCTCCTCTCTCTTTCTTTCTATTTATCTATCTATCTATCTCTCTCTTTCTATCTATCTTCTCCCTCTCTCCCTCTCTATCTATCTATCTATCTCCTCTCTCTCTCTCTCTCTTACGTTCTCTCTATCTCCTTATCTCTCTTTTTCTACCCATCGATCTATCTATCTCCTCTCTCTTTCTCTTTCCCTCTCCCTCTCTCCCATTCTCTCCCTCTCTCTCCTTCTCCCCCCCCTCTCTCTCTCCCATTCTCTCCCTCTCCCATTCTCCCCCTCTCTCATTCTCTCTTCTTCTCCCTCTCCCATTCTCTCCCTCTCTCTCTCTCTATCCCTCCTATTCTCTCCCTCTCTCCCCTTCCATTCTCTCCCTCTCCCATTCTCTCCCATTCTCCCCCCTCTCTCTCCCTCTTTCTTTCTCTCTCTCCCTCTCCCATCCTCTCCCTCTCCCTCTCCCTCTCCCATTCTCTCCCCTTCCCTCCGCTCGCAATCACGGCCAGAGAGCACCGAATAAAGGACACGAACTTCGGTCACGCGAATCCATATAACATCCAGCGAAAGCCTCTGAGGGTTTCCGAGAGGGGATCGGCTGGCTTTTGCTGTATGTCTGTCTGTTTGTCTGTCTGTGTGTGTGTGTGTCTCCAGTTTTGTTTTCTCTCTCGCTCTGGCTCTTGCATTTTAGATTTTTGTCTATCCGTCTTTGTTTGTCTCTGTCTCCCTGTATCTGTTTTTGTTTGTTTCTTTACGTCTTTGTCTCTCTCTCTCTCTCTCTCTCTCTCTCTCTGTCTCTCTCTTTCTCTCTCTCCTCTCTCTCTCTCTTTCTCTCTCTCTCTCTCTCTCTCTATCTATATCTCTCTCTATCACTTTCTCTCCCCCCTTCTATCTCTCCCACCCTCTTTTGCCCCCCCCCCCCGCCCTGTCCCCTCACCCCTCTCCTCACATACCCCCTGAGAGGTTATGACATAGGCACTCGACAGACTTTCGAGAAGGTTCTGCGGGGCGTGACGTCACGAGGTGGCTCATGTTACTCACGCCGGGGTCATGCTCAGCTGGGGGATATGGGGTAGGGGAGGGAGGGGGAGGGGAGGGGGAGGGGGAGGAATAGGGGCTGAGGGGGAGGGTGTGAGGAGAAGGAGGAGGGGGAGGGGTTAGCGAGAGAGTAGGTCTAAGTGGAAAGGGGGGGGTGAGGGGGGTAACGAGGGGAGGGGGCATGGATGAAAATAAGTAGAATAAAGAGAAGCGAATTAAATAGCAGAGGAGAAAAAAAGGGGGGGGGGTAGGGGAGGGGAAGGTAGAGAAAGAGGGGAAGGAGGAGGTAGAGAAGTAGAAAGAGAAACAATTGAATGAGGGACAGAGTGAGAGAGGAAGGGGAAGGGGCTGAGAAGAGAAGGAAGAAGGGGACACAAAGAAAAATGTGTAGGGGGGAGCCAGAGAAAGAAGACAAAAAAGAAAATACCAAATGAAAGAAGAGCAGAGAAAGTAGAGGAAGAGTAAATAAAAAGAAAGACGAAGACATAGTTGAGCAAAAAGATAGAATGAGAAAGAACAATAAACAGAAAACAAAGGAGAAAGAAAAACGGCCTATGAATTAGAAAAAAATAAAGAAATAGAAGAAGGAACAAGAATAGCCTTAACAACAACAACAGTCTCAAGCCATGACCGAAGGGGAGAGAGAGGAAGAAAGAAGGAGAGGGAAAGAGGGTAGGTGGGAAAAATGGGAAGAGAGGGCAAAAGAGGGGAATAGAGAGAGTTAGGAAGAGAAAGTAGGGAGGGCTAGAGAGAGAGGTTGGGGGGGGGGGGCAAAAGAGGGGAAGGTAAGATGAAAGAGCAAAGGAGAAGAATATATGG
Source organism: Penaeus japonicus (assembly GCA_017312705.2). Lineage (NCBI taxonomy): Eukaryota > Metazoa > Arthropoda > Malacostraca > Decapoda > Penaeidae > Penaeus > Penaeus japonicus. Next base: position 453,055 of record BOPN01000475.1, read on the forward strand.
AGAGGGGAAGAGAAGGGAGAGAAGGGGGAAGAGAGAGCAAAAGAGAGGGATAGATGGAGATGAGAAGAGAAGGAAAGAGGGGAGAGAAACGAATCAAAATGCTTGAGGGAAGAGGAGAAAAATGGAGGCGGAGGGGAAAGCGGATAGGGAAAAGGAGACGAGGAAGGGGAGAGGGAGAGAGAGAGAGAGAGAGAAGAGAGAGAGAAAGAGACAGAGAGAGAGAGAGAGAGAGAGAGAGAGAGAGAGAGAGAGAGAGAGAGAGAGAGAGAGAGAGAGAGAGAGAGAG
>BOPN01000475.1:463340-465840 GCA_017312705.2 Penaeus japonicus
TTCCTTCCCACCCCCTCTCCCTCTTTCACACACTCTTTCTTCTTCCCTCCCTGTCTCTCCTTCCTTCCCTCTCTCGCCTCTCCTCACTCCATCCTTCCCACCCTCTCTCCCTCTTTAACACTCTCTTCTTCCCCCTCTTTCTCTCTCCTCTCTTCCCTCTCTCGCCTCTCCTTCTCCCTCCTTCTCTCCCTCTGTCCTTCCTTCCCACCGCCTCTTTCTTCCCTCCCTCTCTCTTCCTCTTCATCCCTCCGTCTCTCCCTCTCTCTCCTTCCTTCCTTCCCTCTCTCGCCTCTTTCCATCCTAGCCTAAAAGTCCCTCCACCCCACCCCCACCGCCACCCCCACCCCCATCTCCCTCTTGTGGATCCACTAATGTTATTACTAACGACTGTGTGCCTTTTCTTGAACATGAGTTTTTGGAATTTGTGTGTTCCCCGTAGAGTCATTTATTTTTGGCTTTGTTTTTAATATTTTTGGGATAGGTTTCATGGTCTGTTTTTTCTTTAATATGTGAAGAAAGCTATATTGGTAGTCATGCAGAGATATTTTTTTTATCGCTAGCATTATCAAATATAGTATTATCAACTATAGTAATACCGATAAGAAGAGAAATGAAAGCACAATAATATGATTATAATAATGAAAGGAATATTGATTATCACTGAGATGAAACTAGCGCTCATTATGATAATGGGATGACAATGAAAAAAAAATACACTGCTACTATTCCAATTATAATTACTAGTATTGCTATTACTGCTATTTTACTATTATTACCTTTTTTTTACGACTGCTACTACTGCTTTTAACACTACTATTACTACTATCATTACTACAACTATCAATGCTTTTACTACCACCATAGCTATTACTCCCACTATTCCCAGCTACTAGCACTAAAAACAACCACACTAATAATAGCCATTACGACTACCACCATCTCTGCAACCAAAACTACCTTTTCAGAGTGCGTGGTTTTCCGCATTGCCAAGCCCTTGGAGTACAATTGGCTTGCCTCAGTAATTCTGTAAGAGTGCACACCTTTTCCCAATTCGCAAAAGTACGAAGTATTCTTAACCATGAAATTTCAAGATGTACTTACGTGTAAGTATGCAATTTACCTTCCGTGAGAGAGAGAGAAAGAGAGAAAGAGAGAGAGAGAGAGAGAAAGAGGGGGAGGGAGGAAGGAAGGGAGAAAGAAAGACGAATGCAAGGAGAGATAAATGGGAGATATCAAGAAGAGAAGACGGAAAGGAAAGGAAATAAAGCTGAGAATAAAACACTTCATTTAGCCATACCACTCACAGGGGTCCATGTACATTCTCCCACACTACAAGTACACTCAGTCTTTTCAAAGTGTGAACCACCAGCTCGACTCTCGTATTCGAAGCACATACAGATCCGAGGAAGGAGGGTGTGTTTCGATTTAAGATTCGGAGATTCGCAGTACCCTTATTGGCGACGCTAAGTGGTGGACATGGCAGTGGAGGAGACTGTACATAGTTATGATATATTACGTGGATGAGCTTTTTTTTCTCTCTCTTTTTTTTATTTATTATTTTTTTTTTTTAACAAACAGCTCTCTTAAAACGACAACAAGGAAAAAGGAAGTACAAAGAATAAGTACAGCACAAAGAAAGAAATATTACTGTAGTCAACACTATTAAAGATACAACCTAAACCAAGTGACAGAGAGAACAACAGAACTGAATAAAGACACCGACACATAAAGGTACTATTTTAACAATTTTGAAAACATGTAAATAATCAACTTCAACTCTGGTTCACGTTCAGTAGTTGACCTGAGTATAACATATTCAGGGCGGTTGCTCCATACTTGACTCCTCTAAACCTTATATGAGATTTCTTCTGGGTAAAGGGACTGGTTGGAGCGAAGTTGCATCTATTAAATTGTGGTGACCTTTTATCATATGCACACGTATAGTACTGTTCGGGTTATGTGACATTTTGCAGACTAAAACATGTGGACGATAAGTTGTTTGAGAGATAATATTGAAGGGCATTTAATGATGCATATAAGCGATTCTGTGGTCAGGTTTTATTTTCAATCTTAATTTCCTTATAACATCCTTTCGAGAGATGAAAAAGAGATCTAAACAGTTGCCTCCCCTCCCAATACTGGGTTGTAGTATGTGAGATGTATAGCAAGTAGTGACATAATTACTTCAGAGCGTCTTCAGTGAAATAAGCGTCACAGTTAGACCATTATTCTACAATACCTAATTATTTCCCGAATTTCCTTCACATACGTCGAGTCGTAGTCAATGGTTGGATATATAAGAATTTGGCGGAACATTCTCTATCCTCTCTCAATAGTTCCGTGTTGGATTTTCAGATATGGATAAGCATTATTACGTTCCTATTGAATATTGTATATAAAATTCTAAAACGACCCTATTACATTAGTTAGAAATATATTTCAATTCACTATTTGCACTTTCTATTTTTGAGTTTTCAACATAGCAGGTTCTTTTAGAGGA
>BOPN01000475.1:475840-478340 GCA_017312705.2 Penaeus japonicus
TGCCCTCTCACCCCTCACCCTCTGCACCCACTCCGTCTCCAGAGAGAGAGAGAGAGAGAGAGAGAGAGAGAGAGAGAGAGAGAGGAAGAGAGAGAGGGAGAAAGGAAGAGAGAGAAAGAGAGAGAAGGGGAGGGGGGAGAGTAAGAGAGCGAGAGACAAAGATTAGCTAGATATGCGGAGTAGATGCTACGCCCGGGATATGGCCTCTATGGCTAGCCCGGTTTGTGTCAACGAGTGTTGAGTCTGAGCTTGGTCCTTACTGATCTGTCGACCACGGGGGTGTGAGGCTGGCGCGCTACCACTGTACTTGCCTGACGAGAGAGAGAGAGAGAGAGAGAGAGAGAGAGAGAGAGAGAGAGAGAGAGAGAGAGAGAGAGAGAGAGAGAGAGAGAGAGAGAGAATTAGAAAATAAAAACAAAACAGGCAGAGATCGCGACAAAACGTCAATAGTAAAAACTAAAAAATAGAAAAGAATAAAAAAAGATTAATGAAATCAAAAACCATCAGCGGGAAAAACAGTAATCGTTTTCTTTCCGCGTCGCACCAACACCTTTGCCAGGGGCGACTCAAGAAAACACGTCAGACCCAGAAACTCATTTTTTCCCCTCGCTCTCCATTCTGCACCTGGACTGAGGAAGAAACAGATGAGAAAGATAAACAGAGAGGTTGGGAAATTACTTTTCGATTAGAAAGAGATAAGAGTCGGAATGAGAGAAAGTGAAGGAGGGAGGGAGGAAAGGAGAGGGAAGGAATAAAGGAGGGAGGGGGGAAAGGGGGAGGAAGGAATGATATATATATATATATATATATATATATATATATATATACTAAATACATATCTTCTTTTTTTCATTACAATCACACTGATCCCCGAAGTTATTACCCATATACTCATTCTTCATAGCACAGCATCCCCATATCATCACACGCTAATTACCAGATTAACAATTACATATCAACGCATCATATTCATTACCCAGTTCATCGCATCACTTCTCCCTTGAGGGTAGGGGAGGGGGGGGGTAGAGGAGGTCGACTGCAATTCGACAGGAGATAATTGAACTCACCGAAGCCAGTGAAATAGGCCAATTTAACGCTCGCTTTGTGCAACATTTGCTATTGCTTGGCTTCTTCTTGCTCAAGTCAAGGGTTGAAGACTTACCTCATTTCGCCCGTGGGGAAGGGGTGGGGGAGGGGGGGGAGGGGGGAGGGGGGGGGTTGGGGGGTTACGCGATTGGACTCCAAGGCGGGAAAAAGAATTTGCATTTGCCTCTTGTTTCCGCCTCTCTGCTTTTGTCTCTTTCTAAGTTTTGGATTTCTGTCTGTCGTTCTGTCTGTCTGTCTGTCTGTCTATCTCTCTGTCTTCCCCTCTTTCCCCCTTTGCAGTTATCTACCTATCTCTATTTCTTTCTTTGTTTCCTGTTTCGAAACATCCACAGACACACACGTACAAAGCGAGTTCAGATATATATATATATATATATATATATATATATATATATATATATATATATATATATATATATATATATATATATAAAGAGAGAGAGAGAGAGAGAGAGAGACAGACAGACGGACTGACAGACAGACACGAAGAAACAGACAGAGAGCTAAAGAGAGCAAGAAGAATGGAGAGAAGAAAGATAGATGAGAAAAAAATAAAACGGAGAGAAAAAAAAATAAAGGGAAATAACAAATTAATAAAGTTAAACCAACGGACCCTAACGCAGTCACTCTCTCCCATCTCTCTCTTCTCTTCTCGCTCTCTCTCTCTCTATCTATCTTCTAGCGCTGACCCTACCACTTTCCTTGTGTTCTCTCCCCTTAAACACTGTCCGAATAAGCCTTGAGGAATTTACACCTCGGTTCATACCATCACATAAGGAAAACACGTGTCACCCTTTTCCTTAAGGCAATAAGGGTGATATTTCTCTCCCTCCTTAAACACATGTCTGCAGGTCACGCCACACTAAGTGTATCGGTGTAACATAATTCCTTGGCTGTGTAATTGGAAATTTTACTCCTCACTCTCAGTAAAGAGAGAGAAAAGGAGGAAAAAGCGGGGTCGACAAGACTTTCCTATCTATAGATAGATAGATATATAAATGAATTAATAGATAGATAGATAGAAAGGTTGATGGATAGATGTATTCCCGTTTCTTCCCTTTTTTTATTTTTTCTGATCATTTTATCTCAATGCTTCACTCTCGCTTACTCTTGCCATATGTCCCATTGTATCCTATTTTATCACCCTTGCTCTACATCTTTCTCACACCCTCCTTCCTCCCTTTGCTTGCCCTCCACACCCTTTCCCACTCAGGGCTGTGTGCCTCTTCACCCTTGTCTCACACTTGTCTCAGCTTTTACTCAAGGTCTCTTTGGTCTCTTAAAGATTACGTCGCCAGCCTTGAGGTCGAGATAACGAGAAGAGTAAACGAGAAGTATTCTTTATCATGTTAATTATAAGAGAAGGTTATGTGTGGTCTTTGGCCTCGAGAGG
>BOPN01000475.1:485840-489983 GCA_017312705.2 Penaeus japonicus
TCTCCATCTTCCACCCTCCATCCCCCTTCTCCCTCTCCACCTTCCATCCCTCTCTGCCTCTCCACCCTCCACCCTCCACCCCCCCTCTCCCTCTCCCTCTCCCTCTCTCTTTCCCAATCCCAAAAATTGCCCCGTCGCGTATTCATGAATAGTAATGCGTTCGACCAACAACTTGTAAACCGCGACTCACGTTCTTCCGCGATCAGCTGTTAGCGTGAGTGCGATGGCTATCAGGGGCACAATCATTACGTTTCTGGGTACGATCTGGAAGGGGGAATAGAGGAGTGGGATGATAAAAAGGAAGGTATATAAAGGGGATTAGGAGAATTGCTAATGGAAAGAAAGAAGGAACGAGTTGTATTGGGGATAGGTATCGTGGATGGGAAGCGATATAAAACACGATGGCTGTTGTTCGTTTTAGTTTGTCTTGTTCGGGTTACATTTTTTTTTTCTTTATCTTTTTTTTTTCTTTAGAACTACGAAGAATATTGTCTTTTTGTGTTTTTATCTGTTTTGAATGTTTATATTTCTAGTGTTTCTTCTTCTTTTCCTCTTTCTTTTTCTTATTTTTCTTCTTCATCCTCATCTTCATCTTTATTTACTTTTTTCTTCTTCTTCATACTCATCTTCTCCTTTCTTCTCCTCCTCCTCCTTCTTCTTCTTCTTCTACTTCGTCTTCGTCCTCGTTTTCTTCTTCGCCTTCGTCCACCTCCTCCTTCATCATCTTCTTTCTTAATTTCCTTCCCCTTCCCTATTCCCCCTCTCCCCTCTTCATCACCATCTAATCACCCGCTACTTCTCCCTTCCCTCCATTACCCCCTCCCCCCATCCCTTCCCCTTACCCCCCCCCCCCATCAAACCCATCCTTTCGACAATAACACAAACAAGTTATTTGTTTCGGCTTTACAAATGACGCAATAACACGATAGCCCGGCAGTGGCAGCTGATTTCGGGGCAATATTTCTCCTCTTGGTCAGGGAGATAAAAAAAAGATTTTAAAAGCTGGTGATTCTTTCTTCTAGAATTTTTGAACTGTTTGTTTATCTATTTATTTGTTTATTTTTATTTTGTGTGTGTTTGTTAGTTAGGTATTTATCTATTTGTGTATAGTTTGACATATTCTATTTATGTATGCATTAATATCTCTTAATATATTCATGTATAATATTATAATTATTAAATTGATTGTCGTCCCAACACAATTATTCAATGAAACATATAAATACATATCTACTTACCATTTCTTATTCATCCAGCCGTGTAATTATTAATTCATGTATTGCATGTGTGCATGTACCTACTTATAAATGCATTATCCCTTCCCCCTTTATCTTGTAATTCGGTACTTACCTTGATTGACTTCTTTATCAACAGTTAACGGAAATTTAACTAACTGCAGTCTATCTTTATCAGCAACTAACCTGAAAATAGAAGAACAAACACATTAATAAAAGGTTAGTTTATCATTCATTACTATCGTATTATTTCTAATGGTTTCTTATTTTATCATATTGTATATTATCAGTATTTTCGCTTCATATCATTAGTTATTCCCTACAGGGAATTAATTAATAGACTCAAATATTGGCAGATATTGTATATTTGTGTATCCAGGTCTATATCCATATTTATCTATCTGTCTATAAAAGCAGATAGATAAACCAATGAATACTTTTGTCAATAAATAATTTGTACATGAACACACAAAAGACAAAATGCACACACACAAAGACACACATACAAATGATAAACATACACACACACATACAAAAGACAAACACACACACACATACATAAACACGCACACACACACACACACACAGCAGACAAACCACTTACACACACACACAGCAGACAAACCACTTACACACACACACACACACACACACACAAGAACAAACCCATACACAAACACACACACAATAGACAAACCTTCACACACACACACACACACACACACATACACACACACACACACACAGTGAATCACTAGCTCACACATCTGGCCTCACGCACCTGTCGAAGCGAGTTCATTCGCACTTGACAGAAACCCCAAACAATATCCGAAACACATTAAAAGATGCTGATTCATACTCGAACGCCGGGGTTGCGACTGTATTTTTTTTTTTTTTTTTTTTTTTTTTTTGGGGGGGGGGCTTCTTTCTCCTCTCTCTATGTCTCTTTATCTTCGGGTTTGGTCTTGTGTTCATTTTTTTTTAACATTCGTTTTTCTTTTTTTTTGTATTTTCTTTTCTTAATCTTCTATCTATTTTTCGTTTCGTTTTCTCTTTCTTATCTTCCTTCTTCTTTCCTTCCTTATCTCCTTTATTCTTTCTCTCCGTGTTCTTCGTTTCGGTTTCATTTCATAATCACTCTCTCTCTCTCTCTCTCTCTCTCTCTCTCTCTCTCTCTCTCTCTCTCTCTCTCTCTCTCTCTCTTATCCCTTTTCTCCCTCTCGCCTTCTCCTTCCCTATCTCTCTTTAATTTGTTTTATTCTTCAATTTTCTTTTTTCAGCATTCGTTTCCTGATCTCGTCTTGCCTTCTTTTCCCCTCTCATCCCCTCTATCCTTCCCATCCCTCCCGTTCTCCCTTTCTCTTTCCTCCTTCTCCCCTTCTTTTCCTCTCCTTTCATTTCTTTCTCTCTCTCTCTCTCTCCTTACTGTCTCTTCACTTTCTCCCTCACCCACTCCCTCTATGCCTCCTTCCTTTCCTCATTCCCTCTCTCCTTCCGCTTCCTTGCTCCCTCACTTTCTCTCCCTCTCTCTCTCCTTCCCTTCACTTCCCTTCCTCTCCCTCTCTCTCCTCTCCTTTCCCTGTTTTTCTCCCTCCTTCCCTCCTCTTCCCACTTCTCTCTTCCTACCATTTTCTCTCTCCTCATTCTCTCTCTCTCTCTCTCTCTCTCTCTCTCTCTCTCTCTCTCTCTCTCTCTCTCTCTCTCTCTCTCTCTCTCTCTCTCTCTCTCTCTCTCTCTCTCTCTCTCTCTCTCTCTCATTCTCTCTCTCATCCTCTCTATCTCTCTTTCCTCGCCCTCCTCCTCCTTGAAAAGCCCTGTTCTATAGAGTGTCTGTATCTCCCCACTGTTATATATTCATTGAACCGTCCAAGGAATTCTGTCTGATTTGGATTCATAGAATTTTTCTTGTCTTTTTATTTTTTTTCTCTCTCTCTCTTTTACTCGTTTCTTTTTCTTCTGATTTTTGTTTTTAAGGCTCTTCTTTATTTATTTTCTTTATGCATTTTCTTCACACATTTTTATTCTTCTTTCACCCAATTCATCATTATTCTACTTACTACTATGCATTATCTTGTCCATTTCTTATCTCTTCTCTTTCTTTTCCCATCTTTTCTTTCTTTCCCATCTTCCTCTTTCCTTATCCTTTTTCTTTTCTTATCTTTCTCATTCTTCCTTCTTTTTTTCCTCTTTCCGTTATCTTTTCTCTTTTTCCTCCTTCTATTTCCGTTACTCTTATTTCTTTCTTTCCATTTTCCTCTTTCTTTCTTCTCTCCTGCTATTTCATCTTCTCTCCTCCCCCCCTTTCTCTTTTATTCTTACTCCTTCTTCGCGTCCTCTGATATTCTCTTTTTTTCGCTCTCCTCTCCCTTTCTTCCCCTCCTCCTCTTCCCTATTCTCTCCTCTCTCTCTTCCTCGTTCTCCACCCCGCCTCCCTTTCGCCTCCCTCCTTTTCCCTCTCCTCCTGCCCTCTTTCTCCATTTTCCTCATTCTTCTTCTCCTCCTCCTCTTCTCTCTTTCTCCATTTTCCTCATTCTTCTTCTCCTCCTCCTCTTCTCTCTTTCTCCCGCCCTCTCCCTCCTTTTTCCTTCCTCCCTCGACCAAAAGGAGCAGGAGTCCTCAAGATCCGATGGTAGGAATTTCTTTCTCTCACGGAAGGAACCGAGTCGCTTTTTTTTTTTTTTTTTTTTTTTTTTTTTTTTTTTTTTTTTTTTTTTCTTTTTTTTTTTTTAATAATAATAACAAAAAGGACGAAAACGAATGGAATATTTGTCCTGTTTTCGTGATGCATGTCGGTGTTTAGTGATTTATTTGTTCGGTACGTAGTTTTTTTTTACTTTTTTTATTCTTTATTCATTTATTTATTTTTAGAGAGAGGGAGAGGTGAGAAGGGCTTGGGGCTGGGGGCTGG
>BOPN01000476.1:15000-27500 GCA_017312705.2 Penaeus japonicus
GATCCATTAATAGCATGCTAGGAACTTATATAAGGGGATTGTGGGTCATTAGACTTCAGAGTTCCATTAAGGTGTATGCGTGTTTGTGCTTGTGCTTGCGTGTACGTTTATGTGTGTGTGTATGTTTGTGTGTGTTTCTGTGTGTGTGTGTGTGTGTATGTGTGTGTCTGTCTCTGTGTGTGTGTACGTTTGTATCTGTTTGTCTGTGTGTGTATTTGTGTCCGTATGTGTGTCTGTATCTGCGTATGTGCGTTTGTATTTGCTTGTGTGTGTGTGTTGGTTTATGTATGATCAGATACATATCCACGTACGTAGTGAGAAACTATAAGACACCACAATATAGTTATCTTACCCTTTATCCCCTTCACCCTAAAACATTAATCAACCATTCCCATGCTATCTAATCTACTGTACCTTTCTATTTCATTATTCCCCATTGCCCTTGTATCATTCCACTCCTGTTGCAACATATCTGCAACACTGCAAACGCATCGTAGTGAGTGAATTAGGTTTTCAAGGGTAATCAGTTATGTGAAATGGAATCAGCATTGTGTGCTTGGTAGTGACAGGACGGTCGGGCGCTCCAGCATTTCCGGGAATAATATGAACGCAGAAATAGCTCTTTGTGGGGAGGGGTAGGGGACGGGGGACGGGGAGGGGGGGAGGGGACGGGGACGGGGACGGGGGGAGGGGGACGGGGACGGGGACGGGAGGGGGATGGGGAGGGACGGGGAGGTGATGGGGAGACGACGGGGAGGTGGACGGGGAGGTGGACGGGGACGGGGGAGGGAGGGGGAAGGGAAGGGGGTGAGAGAAATGAGAGGGAGAGATGGGGAGAGAAATGAGAGGGGGAGATGGGGAGGGAAAGGAGAGGGGGAGATGGGGAGGGATAGATGAGGGAGAGATGGGGAGAGAAAGGATAGGGAGGGATGGGGAGAGAAAGAAGAGGGGGAGATGTTGAGAGATGGGGAGAGAAAGGAGAGGGGGAGATGGGGAGAGAAAGGATAGGAGGAAAATGGGGGAGAGAAAGGAGAGGGGGAGATGGGAAGAGAAAGGAGAGGGGGAGATGGGGAGAGAAAGGAGAGGGGGAGATGGGGAGAGAAAGGAGAGGGGGAGATGGGGAGAGAAAGGAGAGGGAGAGATGGGGAGAGAAATGAGAGGGGGAGATGGGGAAAGAAAGGAAAGGGGGAGATGGGGAGAGAAGGGAGAGGGAGAGATGGGGAGAGAAATGAGAGGGGGAGATGGGGAAAGAAAGGAAAAGGGGAGATGGGGAGAGAAAGGAGAGGGAGAGATGGGGAGAGAAATGAGAGGGGGTGATGGGGAGAGAAATGAGAGGGGGAGATGGGGAGAGAAGGGAGATGGGGAGAGAAAGAAGAGGGGGAGATGTTGAGAGATGGGGAGAGAAAGGAAAGGGGGAGATGGGGAGAGAAAGGAGAGAGGAAAATGGGGAGATGGGGAGAGAAAGGACGCTCCAGCATTTCCGGGAATAATATGAACACAGAAATGGCTCTTTGTGTGTTGTGAATAATTCCTATCTGGCTTTCTCTTTTTTTTATTGGGTGGGAGAGGGGAGGGGATGGGAGGGGACGGGACGGGGAGGGGGGATGAGAGAAATGAGAGGGAGAGATGGGGAGAGAAAGGAGAGGGAGAGATGGGGGAGAGAAAATGAGAGGGGGAGATGGGGAGAGAAATGAGAGGGAGATGGGGAGAGAAATGAGAGGGAGAGATGGGGAGAGAAATGAGAGGGGGAGATGGGGAGAGAAATGAGAGGGAGAGATGGGGAGAGAAGGAGAGGGGAGATGGGGAGAGAAATGAGAGGGGGAGATGGGGAGAGAAATGAGAGGGAGAGATGGGGAGAGAAAGGGGGTAGGGGGAAAGGGGAGGGATGGGGACGGGGACGGGACGGGGACGGGGGTAGGGGAGGGGACGGGGAGGGGGAGGGGGAAGGGAAGGGGGTGAGAGAAATGAGAGGGAGAGATGGGGGAGAGAAATGAGAGGGGGGATGGGGAAAAAGGAAAGGGGGAGATGGGGAGAGAAATGAGAGGGGGATGGGGAGAGAAAGGAGAGGGGGAGGGGGAGATGGGGAAAGAAAGGAAAGGGGGAAATGGGGAGAGAAAGGATAGGGAGAGATGGGGAGAGAAAGAAGAGGGGGGAGATGGGGAGAAGGGAGAGGGGGAGATGGAGAGAGAAATGAGAGGGGGAGATGGGGAGAGAAAGGAGAGGGGGAGATGGGGAGAGAAAGGAGAGGGAGAGATGGGGAGAGAAAGGAGAGGGGGAGATGGGGAGAGAAAGGAGAGGGGGAGATGGGGAGAGAAAGGAGAGGGGGAGATGGGGAGAGAAAGGAGAGGGGGAGATGGGGAGAGAAAGGAGAGGGGGAGATGGGGAGAGAAGGGAGAGGGAGAGATGGGGAGAGAAAGGAGAGGGGGTGATAGAGAGACAAAGGAGAGGGGGAGATGGGGAGAGAAAGGAGAGGGGGAGATGGAGAGAGAAAGGAGAGGGGGAGATGGGGAGAGAAGGGAGAGGGAGAGATGGGGAGAGAAAGGAGAGGGGGAGATATTGAGAGATGGGGAGAGAAAGGAGAGGGGGAGATGGGGAGAGAAAGGAGAGGGAGAGATGGGGAGGGAGAGGAGAGGGGGAGAGGAGAGAGAAGGGAGAGGGGGCGATGATGAGAGAAAGGAGAGTGGGAGATATTGAGAGATGGGGAGAGAAGGGAGAGGGAGAGATGGGGAGAGAAAGGAGAGGGAGAAATGGGGAGAGAAAGGAGATGGAGAGATGGGAAGAGAAAGGATAGGGGGTGATGGGGAGAGAAAGGAGAGGGGGATATAGGGAGAGAAGGAGAGGGAGAGATGGGGAGAGAAAGGATAGGGGGTGATGGAGAGAGAAAGGAGAGGGGGAGATGGGGAGAGAAAGGAGAGGGGGGAGGGATGGGGAGAGAGGAGGGAGAGAGATGGGGAGAGAAAGGATAGGGGTGATGGGGAGAGAAAAAGAGAGGGGGAGATGGGGAGAGAAAGGAGAGGGGGAGATGGGGAGAGAAAGGAGAGGGGGAGATGGGGAGAGAAAGGATAGGGGGTGGGTGATGGGGAGAGAAAGGGAGAGGGGGATATAGGGAGAGAAGGAGAGTGGAGAGATGGGGGAGAGAAAGGATAGGGGGTGATGGAGAGAGAAAGGAGAGGGGGAGATGGGGAGAGAAAGGATAGGGGGTGATGGGGAGAGAAAGGAGAGGGGGAGATGGGGAGAGAAAGGAGAGGGGGAGATGGGGAGAGAAAGAGGAGGGAGAGATGGGGGAGGGAAAGGGAGAGGGGAGGGGAGAGAAGGGAGAGGGGGCGATGATGAGAGAAAGGAGAGTGGGAGATATTGAGAGATGGGGAGAGAAGGGAGAGGGAGAGATGGGGAGAGAAAGGAGAGGGAGAAATGGGGGAGAGAAAGGAGAGGGGGAGATGGGGAGAGAAAGGAGAGGGAGAGATGGGGAGAGAAAAAGATAGGGGGTGGATGGGGAGAGAAAGGAGAGGGGGAGATGGGGAGAGAAAGGAGAGGGGGAGATGTGAGAGAAGGGGAGGGAGAGATGGGAGAGAAAGGAGAGGGAGTGATGGAGAGAGAAAGGAGAGGGGGAGATGGGGAGAGAAAGGAGAGGGGGAGATGGGGAGAGAAAGGAGAGGGAGAGATGGGGAGAGAAAGGAGAGGGGGTGATAGGGAGAGACAAAGGAGAGGGGGAGATGGGGAGAGAAAGGATAGGGGGTGATGGGGGAGAGAAAGGGAGAGGGGGATGGGGGAGAGAAAGGAGAGGGGGAGATGGGGAGAGAAAGGAGAGGGAGAGATGGGAGAGAAAGGAGAGGGGGAGATGGGGAGAGAAAGGAGAGGGGGAGATAGGGAGAGAAAGGAGAGGGGGAGATGGGGAGAGAAAGGAGAGGGGGAGATGGGGAGAGAAAGGAGAGGGGGAGATATTGAGAGATGGGGAGAGAAAGGAGAGGGAGAGATGGGGAGAGAAGGGACAGGGAGAGATGGGGAGAGAAGGGAGAGGGAGAGATGGGGAGAGAAAGGAGAGGGAGAAATGGGGAGAGAAAGGAGAGGGGGAGATGGGGAGAGAAAGGAGAGGGAGAGATGGGGAGAGAAAGGAGAGGGAGAGATGGGGAGAGAAAGGAGAGGGAGAGATGGGGAGAGAAAGGAGAGGGAGAGATGGGGAGAGAAAGGAGAGGGGGAGATGGGGAGAGAAAGGAGAGGGAGAGATAGGGAGAAAAAGGAGAGAGAGAGAGAGAGAGAGAGAGAGAGAGAGAGAGAGAGAGAGAGAGAGAGAGAGAGAAAGAGTATAGAGCCAGTGACAGATAGAGACAGAGAGACAGAGAGAGTTAGAGAGAGAATGAAAGAGTGGAAAAGAAGAGAGAAAGAAAAAGGGAACAAGATACATAGATGAAAAAACAAGACCAGGATAAAAAAAAAAAAAATTATATATATATATATATATATATATATATATATATATATATATATATATATATATATATATATATATATATATATATATATATATATATAATATATATAAGAGTAGAGAGACATAAAAAAAACGCGGCACAGTAATCCATATAGAGAAGAGATGACCTATGCCACTTCCGTACTTCTTCACTTCCCCGAAACGTTTTATCTCCGTCGCCTTAATACGCGCACAATGGCGGTATCAATCAGGACGAAGGCTTCATCACGCAGCTGGGATCACACAGCACCGCTTGCCTGCCTGCCTGCCTGCCAGCTTGCCTGCCCGCCTGTTTGCCTGCCTGCCTGCCCGCCTGTTTGCCTGCCTGCTTGGCTGCGTACCTGCTTACCTGCTTGCCTGCCTGCCTGCTTGCCTGCCTGCTTGTCTGCCTGCTTGCCTGCCTGCTTGTCTGCCTGCTTGCCTGCCTGCTTACTGCCGCTGTTTGTTCTCTCTCTGTCCGTCTATTTGAATTCCTTTGTGTCTCGTGTGTCTGTTTGGTGTCTGGATTTTCTGGATTCTTCACTTCATTTCATTTCACTTCACTGTTTGGTCCTTTTGTTTGAATTCCTTCTTTGTATGTCTATTCCTCTGTCTGTCTGTCTGTCTATTCCTTTGCCTGTTTGTCTGTCTCTTCCTCTGTCTGTCTGTCTGTCTATTCCTCTATCTGTCTGTCTATTCATCTGTCTGTCTGTCTATTACTTTATCTGTTTGTCTGTGTATTCCTCTGTCTGTGTATTCCTCTGTCTGTCTATTCCTCTGTCTGTCTGTCTGTCTGTCTATTCCTCTGCCTGTCTGTCTGTCTATCCATGCCTCTGTCTGTCTGTCTGTCTGTCTGTCTATTCCTCTGTCTGTCTATCTATCCCTCTGTCTGTCTGTCTGTCTATTCTTCTGTCTGTCTGTCTGTCTATTCCTCTGTCTGTCTGTCTGTCTATTCCTCTGTCTGTTTGTCTGTCTATACTTCTGTCTGTCTGTCTGTCTATTCCTCTGTCTGTCTATCTATTCTTCAGTCTGTCTGTCTATCTATTCCTCTGTCTGTCTGTCTGTCTATTTCTCTGTCTTTTTGTCTGTCGATTCCTCTGTCTGTCTGTCTATCTATTCCTCAGTCTGTCTGTCTGTCTATTCCTCTGTCTGTCTGCCTGCCCCCCCGTCTGTCTGTCTGTCTGTCTATCCCTCCGTCTGTCTGTCTGTCTATACCTCTATCTGTCTGTCTGTCTATTCCTCTGTCTGTCTATCTATTCCTCAGTCTGTCTATCTATCTATCCCTCAGTCTGTCTGTCTGTCTATCCCTCAGTCTGTCTGTCTGTCTATATATCCCTCAGTCTGTCTGTCTGTCTATCCATGCCTCTGTCTGTCTGTCTATCTATCCCTCAGTCTGTCTGTCTGTCTGTCTGTCTATTCCTCCGTCTGTGCGTGCGTCCTCGTGTCTATTCTCGGACTGACGCAAAAGGCAGGAAGGAAGGTGTCCAGGTGGCGTTCTCTTAACTCTGATCGATGGTGGACGTTTGTTTCTCTTTCCATCGTTCATTTTCTGATTTCTGAGGCTCTGATTCGTTCGGTGATATGCAGATCAATCTTACTTTTACGGTTGCCGTCTCATACACATCTATATATATGTGTGTGTATATATATATATAAAAGAGTAGAGAGACATAAAAAAAACGCGGCACGGAGGATCACAGTAATCCATATAGAGAAGAGACGACCTATGCCACTTCCGGACTTCTTCACTTCCCCGAAACGTTTTATCTCCGTCGCCTTAATACGCGCACAATGGCGCTGCCAATCAGGACGAAGGCCTGATCACGCAGCTGGGATCACACAGCACCGCTTGCCTGTCTGCCTGCTTGCTTGCTTGCCTGCTTTCCTGCCTGCTTGTCTGCCTGCTTGCCTGCCAGCTTGCTTGCTTCCCTGCCTGTTTGCCTGCCTGCCTGCTTTCCTGCTTGCCTGCCCGTCTGCTTGCCTGTCTGCTTGTTTGCCTGCCTGCTTGCTTGCCTGCCTGCTTGCCTGTTTGCCTGCCTGCTTGTCTGCCTGCTTGCCTGCCGATGTTTGTTCTCTCTCTGTCCGTCTGTTTGAATTCCTTTGTGTCTCGCATGTCTGTTTGGTGTCTGGATTTTCTGGCTTCCTCACTTCATTTCACTTCACTTCACTTCACTGTTTGGTGCTTATGTTTGAATTCTTTCTTTGTATGTTTACCTGTTTTGTATGTGTTTGTTTGTCTGTTCATCTGCTTATCTGTCTGTCTTCCTTTGTCCGTCTGTGTCTGCTTGATTATTTTCTTGATCCTCTGTCTGTCTGTCTTAATGCTTTCTCTCTCTTTCTTCCATTCTCTAATGCTTTCTCTCTCTTTCTTCCATCCTCTAATGCTTTCTCTCTCTTTCTTCCATTCTCTAATGCTTTCTCTCTCTTTCTTCCATTCTCTAATGCTTTCTCTCTCTTTCTTCCATTCTCTAATGCTTTCTCTCTCTTTCTTCCATTCTCTAATGCTTTCTCTCCCTGTCTTCCATTCTCTCTTTGCATTCACCTTTCCTTCGTATATCTCCTCTTAATCATTTGTCTGTCTACTTGTCCTCAGTGTCCCGATCTGTCTGTCTGTCTGTCTGTCTGTCTGTCTGTTGCTCTGTCTATATGTCTGTCTGTCTATTCCTTTGTCTGTCTGTCTGTCTATCCCTCTGTCTGTCTGTCTGTCTCTTCCTCTGTCTGTCTGTCTGTCTATTCCTGTCTGTCTGTCTGTCTATTCCTCAGTCTGTCTGTCTGTCTATCCCTCAGTCTGTCTGTCTGTCTATCCCTCAGTCTGTCTGTCTTTCTATTCCTCTGTCTGTCTGTCTATTCCTCTTTCTGTTTGTCTGTCTATACCTCTGTCTGTCTGTCTGTCTATTCCTCTGTCTGTCTATCTATTCATCAGTCTGTCTGTCTATCTATTCCTCTGTCTGTCTATCTATTCCTCTGTCTGTCTGCCTATTCCTCTGTCTGTCTGTCTGTCTATTCTTCTGTCTGTCTATCCCTCAGTCTGTTTATCAGTCTGTCTATCCCTCTGTCTGTCTGTCTATTCCTCAGTCTGTCTGTCTATCTATTCCTCTGCCTGTCTGTCTATCTATCCCTCAGTCTGTCTGTCTATTCCTCCGTCTGTCTGTCTGTCTATCCCTCTGTCTGTCTGTCTGTCTATATATCCCTCAGTCTGTCTGTCTATTCCTCCGTCTGTGCCTGCGTCCTCGTGTCTATTCTCGGACTGACGCAAAAGGCAGGAAGGAAGGTGTCCAGCTGGCGTTCTCTTAACTCTGATCGATGGTGGACGTTTGTTTCTCTTTCCATCGTTCATTTTCTGATTTTTGAGGTTTGATTCGTTCGTTGATATGCAGCGCAATCTTATATATATTATATATATATATATATATATATGTATATACACACACACACATACACATAAATAAGCAATATGTACATGAAGATTATCAGCAATACCGTCATCTATGCATTGCATGTATTATATTAACATTTACATAATATCCAAGTTCTATAATCACCATCATTTATATCTCGATTCGCCTTATTCATTACTCCATCTTTTTCCTCATCTCATCTATCTACTCCTTGTAAGACTAGTAAGAGAAATAGATAAAAGCAGAATAACATACAGCATAACGACTTCCTCATAATTCAGATGCGGTTTGTCTTGTGATGTGAAACTTTATTACTCTTGGTTAGTTTACGGGGTAGAGACTAGAGGGAGTGGTTGAAAAGAAAGAGAGGGAGAGATAGAGGGATGGGGAGAGGGAGAGGGAGAAAGAGGGGTGGGGAGAGGGAGAGGAAGAGGGAGATAGAGGGATGGGGAGAGGGAGAGAGAGAGGGAGATAGAGGGATGGGGACAGGGACAGGGAGAGAGAGAAAGAGGGGTGGGGTCAGGGAGAGGGAGAGGGAGAAAGAGGGGGTGGGGTCAGGGAGAGGAAGAGGGAGAAAGAGGGGTGGGGTCAGGGAGAGGGAGAGGGAGATAGAGGGATGGGGAGAGGGAGAGAGAGAGAGAGGGAGATAGAGGGAGAGGGATAGGGAGATAGAGGGATGGGGAGAGGGAGAGAGAGAGGGAGATAGAGGGATGGGGAGAGGGAGAGGGAGGTGGAGGGATGGGGAAAGGGATTGGGAGATAGAGGGAGGGGGAGAAGGTGATGGAGATAGAGGGAGAGGGAGAGGAAGATGGAGATAGAGGGAGTGGTTGAAAAGAAAGAGAGGGAGATAGAGGGATGGGGAGAGGGGGAGAGGAAGAGGGAGATGGAGATAGAGGGATGGGGAGAGGGAGAGGGAGATGGAGGGATGGGGAAAGGGATAGGGAGATAGAGGGAGGGGGAGAGGGTGATGGAGATAGAGGGAGAGGGAGAGGAAGATGGAGATAGAGGGAGTGGTTGAAAAGAAAGAGAGGGAGATAGAGGGTTGGGGAGAGGGATAGGGAGAAAGAGGGATGGGGAAAGAGGAAGGGAGAGAGGGGGAGGGAGAGGGAGAAGAAGATGGAGATAGAGGGATGGGGAGAGGGAGAGGGAGGTAGAGGGATGGGGAGAGGGAGAGGGAGATGGAGATAGAGGGATGGGGAGAGGGAGAGGGAGAGGGAGATAGAGGGATGGGGAGAGGGAGAGGGAGAAAGAGAGATGGGGGCAGGGAGAGGGAGATGCAGATAGAAGGAGAGGGTGATGGAGATAGAGGGATGGGGAGAGGGAGAGGGAGGGGGAGAAAGAGGGGTGGGGACAGGGAGAGGGAGATGCAGATAGAAGGAGAGGGAGATGGAGATAGAGGGATGGGGAGAGGGAGAGGGAGATAGAGATAGAGGGATGGGGAGAGGGAGAGGGAGGGGGAGAAAGAGGGGTGGGGACAGGGAGAGGGAGATGCAGATAGAAGGAGAGGGAGATGGAGATAGAGGGATGGGGAGAGGGAGAGGGAGATAGAGGGATGGGGAGAGGGAGAGGGAGAGGGAGATAGAGGGATGGGGAGAGGGAGAGGAAGATGTAGATAGAGGGATGGAGAGAGGGAGAGGGAGAGGGAGATAGAGATAGAGGGATGGGGAGAGGGAGAGAGATGGATGGGGGGATATACATATATATATACACCATATACATATATATGTATATGTATACACACACACACACACACACACACACACATATATATATATATATATATATATATATATACACAGACACACACACACATAAATAAGCAATATGTACATGAAGATTATCAGCAATACCGTCATCTATGCATTGCATGTATTATATTAACATTTACATAATATCCAAGTTCTATAATCATCATCATTTATATCTCGATTCGCTTTATTCATGACTCCATCTTTTTTCCGCATCTCATCTATCTACTCCTTGTAAGACTAATAAAAAAATAGATAAAAGCAGAATAACATACAGCATAACGACTTCCTCATAATTCAGATGCGGTTTGTCTTGTGATGTGAAACTTTATTACTCTTGGTTATTTTACGGGGTAGAGACTAGAGGGAGTGGTTGAAAAGAAAGAGAGGGAGAGAGGGAGATGGGGAGAGGGAGAGGGAGAAAGAAGGATGGGTAGAGGGAGAGGGAGAAATAGGGCTGGGGAGAGGGAGAGGGAGAAGAAGATGGAGATAGAGGGATGGGGAGAGGGAGAGGGAGATAGAGGGATGGGGAGAGGGAGAGGGAGATAGAGGAATGGGGAGAGGGAGAGGGAGAGGGAGATGAAGATAGAGGGAGAGGGAGAGGGAGATAGAGGGATGGGGAGAGGGAGAGGGAGGGGGTGAAGGAGGAGGAGATGGAGATGTAGAGGAAGAAGTAGATGGAGAGGAAGAGGGAGAGAGAGAAAGAGAGAGAAAGAGAAAGAGAAAGAGAAAGAGAACATATAAGCTCCCGTAGCAGTAGCATATTACCTCGAAAGATACATCGTCACTGTAACCAAGACAAAAAAAAACAAAAAAAAACAAAACAGAGAATTACCCTATTTTTGGGATTATTTATTTGTTAGAACATTGTTTCCCTTCCTATCATTTCTTTCAATGACTCCATTTCGTTATCATGTCTTCCCTTTACTCCATTTACAACCTTATCTTATTCTCTTACTTCTCGTACACTTCCTCACAAGTGTCCTTATCCCCTTTCGCTTTCCCCTCATATGTTACCATTATTTCCCCTTCCTCTCCCCTCACATGCTACCATTATACCCTTTCCCTCCTACTCCCTCCATCTACCCCCTTCTCCCATCCTCCCACTCCTCCATCCACTCCTTTTACATCCTTTATTCACACTCTCTTTGCCTCATCTACCACTCACAGTCTGGATTATCCTCCCCTCCCCCCTCCATGCACTCACCTTTCTTCTCCCCAACGTACGCTCCCCATGCCCGATCTCCCATCCCACTGGCACTCCTCCCCTCCTCTCCCCTCCCCTCCTCTCCCCTCCCCTTCCCTCTCCTCCTCTCCCTTCCCCTCCCTTCCCCTCCCTTCCCCCCCCTCCCCTCCTCACGCTCTTCCCTTAACCCCCATCCCCTTCCCCCACACATAGATAGTCCCCTCCTCACCTCCCCCCCCATCACCTCACACTTCCCCCCTTACCTTAAGTTCCCCCCATCACACTCCCCCTCACTCCATCACAATCCCCTTTACCCCTCACCCCTCTCCCCCCACATCACACTCCCCCCCTAATCCCCCCCTAACCCCCTCCCCCTCCCTCTACCTCACATTCCCCTTACCACATACCCCCCCCCTTACCCCTCCTCCCTATACTTCCCCCCCCCTATCACTCCTTCTCATCCTTAACCCCTAACCTCTCCTCCCCCCACCCCCACCCCCACTCCCACCCCCACCCCCCCAATCCCCAGAAGGAGGACGCACCGGAAGGACAATTAAGGCGAGGAAGGAGACCGGGAGCACAAAGACACGCCGGAGGACAGGAAATAGGATTGCAAGGTGTGTGTGCAAGACGGAGGAAGGGCGACCTCCTGGGTTTTTTTTTTTTTAGAGGGGGGTGGGAGGGTAGGGGGCTTGAGGGGGATGGATGGGATTTTTTTTTTTTTTTTTTGGGGGGTAGGGGGAGGGGATGGTTGAGGGGAGAAGGATGGGATAATTTTTTGGGGGGTAGGGGGGGGGGGAGAGATGGATTGAGGGAGTAGGATGGTTAGAGGGGGGAGGGGAGGGGTAGGGGGGTGGCTTGAGGGGAGAAGGATGGTTAGAGGGGGGAGGGGAGGGGTAGGGGGTGGCTTGAGGGGAGGAGGATGGGATTTTTTTTTGGGGGGTAGGGGGGGGAGAGATGGATTGAGGGGAGTAGGATGGTTAGAGGGGGGGAGGGGAGGGGTAGGGGGGTGGCTTGAGGGGAGAAGGATGGTTAGAGGGGGGGAGGGGAGGGGTAGGGGGGTGGCTTGAGGGGAGAAGGATGGTTAGAGGGGGAAGGGGAGGGGTAGGGGGGTGGCTTGAGGGGAAAAGGATAGGACAATTTTTTTGTTTTTTGAGGGCTTCGTGGGGGGGGGGAGTAAAGACCGAACAACCAGAAGAACGACAAAGAAGAAAAAAAATCTTCCCATAGACCATTTTTCCCCCTTTTTTCCCTTTTTTTTTTTTGGTTACGGGGGGGGTGGGGGTGATAATTTGATTTTCGAATTTTGGAAAAAAAAAATAAAAAGATGTCGAGCTGTCAGCCTATTTTTGCCGCGTTGATGAGAGTTCCTATTCGGTCCTATTCGCTGTCAGAGGTGATGGTGTTTCTGTCTTTTATTCCTCTTCTTTTTATGTCTATTTTGGGATGTTAATGAGCATTCCTTTTTGTTTCTTGTTTGCTTGAATGTTTTTGTTTGTGTTATTGTTATTGTTATTATTATTATCATTATTATTATATTTTATTTATATAATTGTTCTTATTGTTATTATTATCATTATTATATTTCATTTACATAATTGTTCTTATTGTTATTATTATCATTATTATCTTTTATTTATATAATTGTTCTTATTGTTATTATTATCATTATCATCTTTTATTTATATAATTGTTCTTATTGTTATTATTATCATTATTAT
>BOPN01000476.1:32500-35000 GCA_017312705.2 Penaeus japonicus
CTCTCTATCTATCTATCTATCTATCTATCTATCAATCAATCAATCAATCTCTCTCTCTCTCTCTCTCTCCCTCTCTCTCTTTACATATATCCATACACATGCATATAATATACACATATATTTTCATCAATCCATCCATCCCATCCACACATAAGAAAAACATACATACATACATACATACATACATACATACATACATACATACATACATACACACACACACACATTCATACATATATACATACATCAGCGTATACAAAGGCATTTCTGGCATTTCTGTGGGTACGTTTTTGTGGTCGTGTCCTCCCTCCGCCTACGAAACATAGCCCGGTGTCTTTGTATTAGAGCTTCTGCTTTACGTAATACTTGGGTCGATGGGCGAAAGTCTTCAGCAGCCAGCAGCGCTTCAGCGAGTCAAGAAAATGCTGCTGCTGCCTTTTGCTGTGCTGTATGAATAGATTATGGGATTTTTTTTTTTTTTTTTTTTTTTTGTAAGGGATATCGCTTTTGGGATTTTTGTTTTCGTTCGTTTGTGTTGTGGTTTTTGTTGTTGTTGTCTGGGTGTGATTGGGTATGTTTGTGTGTCTGTATGTATGTGCGTGTGTGTCTTTTGTGTATGTGTGTAGATGTGTGTTTGTTTGTTTGTTTGTGTGTGCGTGTGTGTGTATGTGTCTGTCTCTGTGTGTGTTTGTTTGTTTATTGTGTTTGTGTGTGTGTGTGTGTGTGTGTGTGCATATCTTTGAATGTATGTGTATAGATGTGTGTATATTTATATGTGTGTTTAGTGTGTTTAATTATATCTATGTTAGTAAAGGGATAGGAAATGCTGGATAGTACGTCAGGGAGGTAAAGAATTAGATTTCTATAGGCTATACAGATGTGTATAGTTGTAGATATTTGTTATACTACCATGCTAGACAAGATGTAAACAAATGCTATCATAATTGCGGCATTGCTATAAGTATCATCTTTGTTTCTGCTAATCATATTGTATGATTTTTATTGGTATTTTAGCTGGTGGTGTCAATGATATGATTATTATCATCACTATAACCATTATTATTATCAACATCATTATTGACATCGTTATTTTCATTATTATTATCATCAATATTATCATTATTATTATCATCATCATTCCCATTATTATGATAATGATAATGAAGACAATGAGTATCATGATACAACAATAAAGACATCGAATTACACAACACGCTTAAGAATAATAATAAAGAAAAAAAAATCTCAGAAACGGGAATCCAATTCCACTTCTGTACGTGATTTCGGATAAATCCCTTTTCGCCGAAGCCATGTCCGAAGCCAGTGGGTTCGATTAAAATACGAGATAGAAATCAGACTGTGATTAGAAGAGATAAACCGCGATTTTTTTTTTTTTTTTTTTTTTTTTTTTTGTAAATAAATAAGAACGGAGGATTTAGATAGGAAAACAAGATGATATTGGGTTGTTAGTTTTATCCTATTATCCAATAGGAACCAGAACCAGACGAAAGGTTCATATTTCTAGAGATGTTTTTATCGGGCGTGTATATATATAGATAGATAGATAGATAGATAGATAGATAGATAGATAGATACATATATACAGCGATCCGCTCCTCCTTCGGGGAACTAGTACACTGGGAAAATGATTGGTTTCTGACAGATTGGAATGAGCCGTTTCGAAACCCCCTTTTTTTTTTTTCTTTTCTTTTTTTTTCGGTCAGAGCTATATAGGTCCCCACACCAATCACATTGATTAGTAGGATAGATACGAACCGAGCGTTTTGATATGTATCATGCATTTAAAAATATGACATGGAGAGAGCCTGCACACGATGCTGTAAAACTACAAATATACAGTCAAAAAACTCCCTTAACTGCAGAAAACTGTCAATCACAGGAGGAGTTTCATTGAAAAAGAATATATATATATATATATATATATATATATATATATATATATATATATATATATGTATATATTTATTTATGTTTGTGTGTGTGTGTGTTTGTGTGTGTGTGTGTGTGTGTGTGTGTATGTGTGTGCGTGTGTGTGTGTGTATGTGTGTTTCAACAATAAGAAAAATGATTAAAACAAGCCAAAACACACCCTAGGGATAAACGTATCACTTATGCTTCAGAATTCCAGCAGCTCAAGTAACGAACTAAAAACACCAACATAACCTAACAGCGTTATGACGTGTTATATGCCTTCTAAGATATGTCAGGAATGAATCAATGTCCCTAAGACTGACCTCTAAGGGTGTTAGAGGTTGCGACGCGAAGATGTTGCATATGCATATGAACACAGGGTGTATGTTAATTAAGAGGTAATTAGTATATGGATGCAATGGTTTCTTGACCGACAGTCTGATTTACAACTTTGACTCTCATGGCGCGAAGTTTGCATAGCAATGAGAAGTACTTGAGTCCTCTCAGCATGGATGATCCGGAGGAATGGGACTTTATTAACTAACGTCTGTCTTTCTTACTCTTGTTT
>BOPN01000476.1:45000-47500 GCA_017312705.2 Penaeus japonicus
GTTAATTCAACATATTTGCGTATTTCAGCCATCATCCATATGCATATCTATAACAATGTACATTAACATAAACTACAGATTTTATTTCTCTATTACTTAATCACGACAAAGTCACCATCCCATTGCTAAACTCCGCAGCACATCATCAGGATAATTAACATCCAATTAAGAAAAAAAAAAATCTTAACTTCGTCCCCTTTGGTCTCCCTCAGGTGTCTGCCAAGACGACCCTCGCGTCCCACCATGAAGAAGGACGACCACCCACACACATTCTCCTCTTCTTCCTCTTCCTCTTCTTCCTCCTCTTCCTCTTCCCCCTCTCGCTCCTCCTCCTCGACCATGACGATGCTCGCCCGCGCCCACTGGGGGGGTCGCCGCCCTCCCCTCCCCCCGAGCAATTCCCAAGAACTCGACGATGACGTCACACTCACTGAAGAAGGCGACGGCGACGACGACTCGCTGGTAAGTTGTTGTTGTCGTTCTTCTTACTTCCGTGTGACTCATTATTTCCCTCCCTCCTCCCTCTCTCTCACCTGACGGAGAGGCGAGGTCAGGCAATTAGTCTTAATTGGTCCTAAGTTCTCGGCTCTCAAGGCCTCTCCTCCTCCTCCTTCAAGGGATTGAGTTGCCGCGACGCCCCCACTTCTCGGCTTGGGGGACATTCTTGACGTGGGAGTGGTAGGCGGTGGCGTTAGGTCGCGGGGACAGGCTTTCGATGGGCTTGGGAAGGAATTGGGGAAGGGTCTACAGGGGGGTGCTCTTGACTGTCTACGGGAGGTGCTCTTGATTATCTACAGGGGGGTGTAGGAAATGATCTCCACTTTTTTTGTTTTTTTCTTCTTCTTCTGAAAAGGAAAGTGAGGAAGGATCTAGAAGGAGGCGCTCTTGATTATCTACAGGGAGGTGTAGGGAATGATCTCCAGTTGTTGTTTTTTTCTTTTCTTTTTTTCTTCTTCTTCTTCTTCTTCTTCTTGTGAAAAGGAAAGTGAAGAAGGATCTACAGGAAGGTGTTCTTGATTATCTACAGGGAGGTGTAGGGAATGATCTCCAGGTTTTTTGTTTTTTTCTTCTTCTTTTTCTTCTTCTTCTTGTGAAAAGGAAAGTGAGGAAGGATCTAGAAGGAGGCGCTCTTGGTTATCTACAGGGAGGTGTAGGGAATGATCTCCAGGATTTTCTTCTTCTTCTTCTTCTTGTGAAAAGGAAAGTGAGGAAGGATCTAGAAGGAGGCGCTCTTGGTTATCTACAGGGAGGTGTAGGGAATGATCTCTAGGATTTTTGTTTTTGTTGTTTTTCTTGTGAAAAGTAAAGTGAGGAAGGATCTAGAGGGAGGTGCTCTTGATTATCTTCAGGGTGGTGTAGGGAATGATCTCCAGGTTTTTTTTTTTTTTTTCTTCTTCTTCTTCTTCTTGTGAAAAGGAAAGTGAAGAAGGATTATCTACAGGGAGGCGCTCTTGGTTATCTACAGGGAGGTGTAGGGAATGATCTCCAGGATTTTTGTTTCTTTCTTTCTTACTTTCTTTCTTCTTGTGGAAAGGAAAGTGAGGAAGAATCCAGAGGAAGGTGCTCTTGATTATCTACAGGGTAGTTCTTTTTTGGGAAGGAAAGGGGAGATAATATGCAGGATTGGGAATATTTTTTCATGGATATGTCTTCACCGTGGGCGTGATTTGTGATGTTATTGGCGAATTCTTTTGAAGAAATACTAATAGGTGTAACATTGAATTGTCACATGTTAAAAATCTCTTTAAAATAATTGTTAATTGTTAATAATTGTTGTGCTTGAGCTTTCAATATTGTCCTTTTCCCTCCGCCCACCGCAGCCCCGATCTCCTGCACCGGTGCGCCCCGACCGCCGCATCGTGAGGACACAGGCGTGCGACATCGAGTCCTTGGACGATTTCGAGCCGCGCATCCCGAGGGTGGAGCTGCGCCGCCCTTCGACGGGGAGCGGGCGGTCCTCGGGCGGCGGAGGGGGAGGCAAGAGGGACCTCCTGAAGGTGGAATCGACGTGCATAAAGGACGACCTCGACTCGCTGAAGAAGGAGGCGTCGTCAGCCGGAGGAAGAGGAGGAGGAGGAGGAGGCTTTCGGTTCGGCAACGTCTTCGGCTTCGGCTGTCGTTCGAGCGACGGCAAGGGCAAGGCGCTGAAGAAGAAGGGCGCCCTCGACCTCGGCTCGCCCAACTACGACACGCACCCGAAGGTGTTCCGGGAGGAGTCCTTCACGCTCCACAAGGACTACCTCGGCATCAACTCGAACTACGACGTCTCTCAGGCTCGGCGGTCGTCCTACGGGTGCGAGTACCACCGCAAGGAGCCCTTCTACTCTTGGGACGACCACTTCTCCTCCATCGGGCCAGGTAGGTCGTCATGCCTCAGCTGTTACGACGCACCGAAGGCGGGGTCGTCTATTTGGTCGTCGTCATCTTCTCCCTACTTGAGTTTTTCGCTTTTTTTTCAATCTTTTTTTTCCCCCTTTTCCAACGAGGAAAGAAAAAAGTG
>BOPN01000476.1:65000-72500 GCA_017312705.2 Penaeus japonicus
TCTCTCTCTCTCTCTCTCTCTCTTTCTCTCTCTCTCTCTCTCTCTCTCTCTCTCTCTCTCTCTCTCTCTCTCTCTCTCTCTCTCTCTCTCTCTCTCTCTCTCTCTCTCTTTCTCTCGTTCCCCTCTCTCCGTCCCTGCCTTCCCAACCTCCTTCCCTCTCTCTCTTCCTCCCTTTACCCCCCTTCTCCCTCCCACCCTCCCTCCGATGTAAATTCATTCGTTGGTAATTCAAATGTTTCGTTTATTAGAAAAGTGAAAATACGTAAGAAGTTATATGGGATTCTATTAACCTAATCACGACTTAGGCCTATATTCTAGGTCGTAGAAGCCCAAGTTCTGTATAAATGAATAAGTACGTTGTCACTCTGGGATAAAAGTAATGAGGCTCTTGAACGGTTATATAACGGCCGTTTTTATCTTGTTATGTGTATAGGCTCGTGTGTGTGTGTGTGTGTGTGTGTGTGTGCATACATATATATATATATATATATATAAATATATATATATATATATATATATATATATATATATATATATATATATGATGCAATTACAGTTATAATTATACATCTATATGGTAGCAAACATAACAAGAAAACTTCGTAACACAAACATACAATACAAGAAAAGAAAATAATTCACTCTAATTAGTGAACTAAAATGAACCGGGAACTAAACGACCATTTTTCCCGCCATTTTTTCCCGCGCAAGTTGTGTCATGGCGGACGGTGTTAAATATTGTTCGAGGCACAAGAAAGAACTTGCAAGATTGCTTTCTTGGACATCCAACAAAAATCAAGAAGAAGAAGAGATGGAAACGAAGACAAAGAAGAGATATATCCATTTCATCTTTTCACACAGGTGGAATTGCAAAGTGAATTTTAGTTCTTTTCTTTCGAGAGAAGAACAGCGGGAAGCGCAATCCTGACATGAATAAATTGCACAGGGAAATTAAATCGTTTATCTTTATTTATTCAGAAGAGAAAACATATGAATAAAGGGTTTTAGTGATTTTGTTTGGATTAGCCATTGTTTTCGGATTATTGTTGTTATTGATGGTTATTATATTGATGATGATAGCAATATAGATTCATGTAGGAGCAGTAGTTTGGCTGTATCATTAATCATTATTTTAATCATGCTATCAGCTATCATCGTCATCATATGATCATCATCATCATTTTTTACCTTATTATCCAAATCATTATGTAACATAAAACGTAATCATAGCCATTAGCAATATAACCATTATTTCCAATTTTCGATTTCCACACACAAGTTTAATTAGTTATTAAATCGAATAAAGTTGTCTAATCACATTGAAAAAATAATCAAACATATGTTGGCAATTAATGATACTCCAGGTATTTTTTTTCTTCTTCTTCTTCTTCTTCTTCTTCTTCTTTAAGACATTCAAATTGCTTATCTTTTTTGTTGTGCTTTCGGTTTTGTCAATACTCTTTTCCATTAAGATAGTTTAGTAATTATTTCGTTTTCTTTCTTATTTCTTGATTATCTTGGTCTGCAACATTGTTCAAATATGATGAATAATTTTTCGTTTGAGTTTCACTGTCATGTTTTTCAAATATTGCGTAACGTTTTTTTTTTTTTTCCTCCTTCTAAAAGTCATTAACGGACTCGCAGGTTCTCGATGAAAAGCAATTAAGGTAATTTTTTTTCCCTAATTATCATTATTGAATCAGCTGTAAAGAAAGACGTTCAATTAATCTGTTAATGATTTTTGAGAAAGGTTTGCGAGGGGAGGGGGCAGGGGGTGGGGGTAGGGGTGGGGATGGGAGGCAGGTAACATGGGGGTAGGGTAGGGTAGGGTAGGGGTGGGGGGTGGAGTTATATTTTCACACGTTATTCATCAGTTTATTAATTTTCTCTTACTACTGGAATACGTACGTAGATAGCTAACGAATTGTGGAAATATTTGGAATATTTATATATTTAGAAAAAAGGAAATACCGAATTGTACGTTGAGGAAAATAATATATTCGTCAACTCGTAGGACATAACCTTAGGACATAACCTCATTTTAGTCTTTTTAATTAGATATATTAGTATGTTTGAAAAAAAAGATGGTGCTTATTACTGTAATAATTCTAATATCACTTTGATGATTAATGAATCCACTGACTTATTTATTTAGTCTTTTACTTCTTACTAGAATCGTTAGTCAGAATCCTCAATATTATTTCCCTCATTTTGGAAATAAGCAAATTATGAACTATAATAGGTTCTCTATTAGTTCATTACTGATGTTTAGCAAAGGTAAAAAAAAAAGAAAGAGAAAAGGAATAAACAAAAAAAAAAACTAAACATTTCTACATCGTTGATAAAGGTCGTCAGTGGATGTTCATTTTGTAATTTTATCAAATCATTAAATAGATTCTTATCATAATACTGATTCTTTAAGATCTGTTGGAAAGAGTCTTAATTGTGTTTAAATAGTTTGTCTTATTTTATTTTACGGTTAATGCGGAAATATGTATAAAAGGAAAGAAAGCTAACTATATCACCGAATTAGATTTTTTTTTCTCAAAGGCAACTAGGTCTGTTAGGAGAGACAAGATTGTATAATTTTTATATAAAAAATGTCTGACCTACATAATCATTTTTACTTTTAATTCTCTTTAGCAGCAGGAACAGTAATGGTAATGATGATGATAGTGAAGGTAATGATGTTGATAATGATGGTGATGATAAGGGTGAATATGATGATGATGAGGAGGAGGAGGAGGATGGTAATACTTATAAGGATGAGGGTAGCTATAATAATGATAATGATGATGTTAATGATAACGGCAGTGATATTGATGATAAGGCTTAAAATACTTAAAGCTTACCAACATCCGAGTGAATCTTAATTAACATTACACACAAGAATTTCCATAATATAAGCTGTTTATCTCGTCTCTAGGAAATACATCAAAGGCAGTTCCGTAATTGGAAAGCTATAAACTACAAACAATTGTCTTTATTTTGAAATTGAATCATTACTGGAAGTGAACATAAGAAAATCCATGAGTTAATAAATAAATAAATAAAACAAGCAACGATTTCATCATCTCTTAATCCCACTTTGTTCCTTCGCTTCATGCAACCCGTAAGAATTTTTTTTTATTTATTTATTTTTTTTTTTTCTTGTAGGTACTAAGGGCCATTAAGCTATAAATAAGATTTATAGCCATACGGAGTCTGTATCGTCTTCTATGATTGAGATGCTAGTCACCCCGCCCCGCCCCTCTCCTCTCCTCCCTTCCTCCCCTCCCCTACCTTCCCTTCACATCATCATCATTACCATCACTCCCTTTCTGTCTCTCTTTCTCTGTCTCTCTCTTTCTCTTTCTCTTTCTCTTTTTCTATCTCTTTTTCTATCTCTTTCTCTCTTTCTTTCTCTCTTTCTCTTCTCTTTCTCTTTCTCTTTCTAATTCTCTTTCTCTTTCTCTCTCTCTCTCTCTCTCTCTCTCTCTCTCTCTCTCTCTCTCTCCCTCTCTCTTCCTCTCTCTCTCTCTCTCTCTCTCTCTCTCTCTCTCTCTCTCTCTCTCTCTCTCTCTCTCTCTCTCTCTCTCTCTCTCTCTCTCTCTCTCTCTCTCTCTCTCTCTCTCTCTCTCTCCCTTTCTCTCTCTCTCTCTCTCTCTCTCTCTCTCTCTCTCTCTCTCTCTCTCTCTCTCTCTCTCTCTCTCTCTTTCTCTCTCTCTCTATCTTCTTCTCTCTTTCTCTCTCTCTCTCTCTCTCTCTCTCTCTCTCTCTCTCTCTCTCTCTTTCTTTCTCTCTCTCTCTCTCTCTCTCTCTCTCTCTCTCTCTCTCTCTCTCTCTCTCTCTCTCTCTCTCTCTCTCTCTCTCTCTCTCTCTCTCTCTCTCTCTCTCTCTCTCTCTCTCTCTCTCTCTCTCTCTCTCTCTCTCTCTCTCTCTCTCTCTCTTTCTCCCACCATTACTACCCATTCCCACTTCCTCTCGGCTTAGCAACCACCATTATTGCATAATTTGGAGCAATAACGAGAACTTAATATCTATCCATAAATAAACCTTTGACACAAACGCACACACACACGCACTCTCACACACACAGACAAACACACACAGAAACACATACACACACTCACGCACACAGGCACACACACACACGCACACACACACGCACAAACACACACACATACACACACACACACACGCACACACGCACAGTCGCACACATACACACACTCGATTACCCAAACATACGTCGTTATTCGCGTGAAGAGAGCAGGGATCGGCGGCGCTCGGTGTATGATTGGAAGAAGTGACTCATCTTTTAGTTATAAGAAAAAGTTTTTTTTTCCTTTTTCATCTTCTTTTTTATCATCTCGAAGTGTGAGAGGAAGAAGTGACTCATCTTTTAGTTATAAAAAGTTTTTTTTTTTTTTTCTTCTTCTTTTTCTTCTTTTATGATGATCATCTCGAAGGGTGAGAGGAAGAAGTGACTCATCTTTTAGTTATAAGAAGAAGTTTTTTTTCTTCTTCTTCTTCTTTTTCTTTTATGATGATCATCTCGAAGTGTGAGAGGAAGAAGTGACTCATCTTTTAGTTATAAGAAGTTTTTTTTATCTTCTTCATCTTCTTCTTCTTCTTCTTTTATGATGATCATCTCGAGGAGTGAGAGGAAGAAGTGACTCATCTTCTAGTTATAAGAAGTTTTTTTTATCTTCTTCATCTTCTTTTATGATGATCATCTCTGGATGTGAGAGGAAGAAGTGACTCATCTTTTAGTTATAAGAAGTTTTTTTTTATCTTCTTCATCTTCTTTAATGAGGATCATCTCTGGATGTGAGAGGAATCGGAGGCTGTGGATATATGTCACGGGGATGGTTTTCGTAGGCTTGTTACAGTCCTTGCGCACGTCGTATTTCATTTTTCTTTTGTTTGCTTCTGTCTTTCCGTCTCTCTTTCGTTCTTTCTTTTCGTTTTGCTTTTCTCTCTCTCTCTCTCTTTCTATCCTTTTTTCTTATTATTATTTCTCTCTCTCCCACTCTCCCTTTCTTTTCTTTTTTTCTTCTTGCTTCTCTCTCTTTCTTTCCTTCTCTCTCTTTCTTTCTTTATTTCTTTCTCTCTCTCTCTCTCTCTCTCTCTCTCTCTCTCTCTCTCTCTCTCTCTCTCTCTCTCTCTCTCTCTCTCTCTCTCTCTCTCTCTCTCTCTCTCTCTCTCTCTCTCCGTGTCTGTCTGTCTCACTCTCTCCTTCTATTTCGTCATTCTCTCTTCTGTTCCCGCCTCTCATTCTCCCTCACCCCCCACCCTGTCCTTTCCCCTTCTGTCATCCCCTCCCCTTTTTCTCCTATCCTCCCCTTCTTTTGTCTCCTTCTCCCATCACCTTTGACCCTATCTTTGCCTTCTTCTCTCTTTCTCCTCCCCTGCCTTCCTCACCCCATTCTCCCTGTCATCCCCACCCTTTCTCAGACTATTTCCTCCTCCTGCCTTCTCTTCCTTTTTTCCTGTTTCCCCATCTTCTCCCCATCCCTCCCTTTCTCCTTCTCCCCCTCACCCTTTCTCCTCTTCTCTTCTCTGCTCCCCCCTTTGTCGTCCCCTCTCCCTCCCCCCTATCTCCCCCCCCCCTTCCTCTCCCCTTGCCTTCCACATCCTTTTTCCTCCTTCTCTCCCACACCTTTTCTCCTCCTATCTCCTCTGCCATTCTCCTCCTTCTCTCTCCCTCCCCATCCTCCTGTCTTCCCCTTCCCTCCTCCTCTCCCTGTGCCTTCCCCTTCCCTCCTCCCCTCCCCCTATTTTTCCCTTCCCTCCTCCCCTCCCCCTATTTTTTCCCTTCCCTCCTCCCCTCCCTCTGCCTTCCCCTTCCCTCCTCCTCTCCCTCTGCCATCCCCTTCCCTCCTCCCCTCCTCCCTATTTTTCCCTTCCCTCCTTCCCCCTCCTCCTCCCTCCTCCCCCCTCCTCCCCCCCCCCTCCCCCCTTCTCCTTCACCTAACTTGAATCCTTCTGTTTAAGAGAAGTGCTTTCCGATATGATCTTGTCCCATTGGCGAAGCGCTGTAGCACTGGCTGGATGCATTTCCTATACCTTGGGTGCAGCTTTCTTGAGCTTTCTCGAGCTTTCTAGAGCTTTCTTGAGCTTTCTTTAGCTTTCTTGAGCTTTCTTTAGCTTTCGTTTTTTTCTTCTCTACTTCTTTTTAGTTTTTCATTTTTGTTTTTTACTCTCTGTATCTCTCTTTTTCGTTTTTTATTTGTTTTAGTTCTTTTCTTTCTCCTCCCTTTTCCTCCTCCTTTACCGCTACCTCTGCCTTCTCTCCTTTTTTTTCTCTTTCTCTCTCTCATTTTTCCTCTACCTTCTCTCTTTTCTTTCTCTCTCACTCTCTCTCACACACACACATACACACACATTCTCTCTCTCTTTCGCTTTCCCTCTATCTAGTTCTTTCTCTCTCACCTTATTTCCCAATTAAGCCATGAACCATAACATTCTTAATCTTTTTCTTTTTCTTTTTTTATCTCTTCCTCTTCCTCTACCTCTCTCTCTCTCTCTCTCTCTCTCTCTCTCTCTCTCTCTCTCTCTCTCTCTCTCTCTCTCTCTCTCTCTCTCTCTCTCTCTCTCTCTCTCCCCCTCCCTCCCTCCCTCTCTCTCTCTCTCTCTCTCTCTCTCTCTCTCTCTCTCTCTCTCTCTCTCTCTCTCTCTCTCTCTCTCTCTCTCTCTCTCTCTCTCCCTCCCTCCCTCCCTCTCTCTCTCTCTCTCTCTCTCTCTCTCTCTCTCTCTCTCTCTCTCTCTCTCTCTCTCTCTCTCCCTCCCTTTCTCTCTCTCTCTCTCTCTCTCTCTCTCTCTCTCTCTCTCTCTCTCTCTCTCTCTCTCTCTCTCTCTCCCTCCTTCCCTCTCTCTCTCTCTCCCTCCTTCCCTCTCTCTCTCTCTCCCTCCTTCCCTCTCTCTCTCTCTCTCTCTCTCTCTCTCTCTCTCTCTCTCTCTCTCTCTCTCTCTCTCTCTCTCTCTCTCTCTCTCTCTCTCTCTCTCTCTCTCTCTCTCTCTCTCTCTCTCTCTCTCTCTCTCTCTCTCTCCCTCTCTCTCCCTCCCTCTCTCTCTCTCTCTCTTCCCCTATTCCCCAAATAAGCCATAAATCACAACATAAAACATAATTCCTCCCTCCTTTCCCTCCCTCTTTCTTTCTTCCCCTCACATCATCTCCCCCTCATCTTCGCACCTCCTCATAGACTCGTTTCGAGAGAACTAACTATCAACATCCTAGCCGTCGAGCCTAATTGATTATGCTTTTTGTAGAGGCGACGAAAGGTGCAATTTAGACCAATTAAGGCTAGCGGATGAGCCTCACCCCGACCTCTGGATCTTTTGTAACGCGACTGTTGTTTTGGTCTCCGTATCATCGCAGGTTAGAGGAAATGAGGTTGGGATTGGGGTTGTTTTGTTGTTGTTGTTGTTGTTTGGTTGTTTGGTAGGCTCTTGGGTGGGTTCTTTTTTTTTCTTTTTTTTTTTTTTTTTTTTGGCTTGGTGTCAGTTTTCTTGGTG
>BOPN01000476.1:77500-82500 GCA_017312705.2 Penaeus japonicus
TGTGCGAGATAATGTGTCCCCGTAAAGGTATTCATTCCCGACTGCACCGGGTCGCTTCGCAGGTGTGTCCAGGTATAATTACGGATAATTAAAGCGTGGCTTAATTGCTTCAACCGTCGTTATTACATTGAAAGTGGTTGAAATATTTGTAATGCTTGGAAAATCATATGTGTGTACATATTGTATGTATCTGTTCATTTATCTGTCTATATATGTATATATATATATATATATATATATATATATATATATATGTATGTATATAACTATATATACGTGTATGTATGTATGTGTGTAGACGCATACACACACACACACACACACACACACACACACACACACACTTTCTCTCTCTCTCTCTCTCTCTCTCTCACATATATATATATATATATATATATATATATATATATATATATATATATATATATATATATATATATATGCATCAATGTTTGTTGTTTGATCTCACAAAATCTATAGAAGTGAAGTTAGAACCAGTTATTTGTTTGACGTCAAACCGGTACATTTAACATAATAGACTTTTATTTTGTGAGGCGTTCAGTACGCAAATAAAGACAAGAATTTATTTTTGTATTTGTATTCAAAGTGCGTGTGTGATGCAATAAGAGAGAGAGGTTGTTA
This sequence comes from Penaeus japonicus, assembly GCA_017312705.2. Classification (NCBI taxonomy): domain Eukaryota; kingdom Metazoa; phylum Arthropoda; class Malacostraca; order Decapoda; family Penaeidae; genus Penaeus; species Penaeus japonicus. Next base: position 78,143 of record BOPN01000476.1, read on the forward strand.
GAAGAAAAATGAAATTTGATATTATGTAAAGGAAGGCTTCGCCACTGAGAGGAACTGAAGTCACGATGTCTCAACAGTGACTGATGAATATTGACTTCATCTGAAGGGAAATTACTTCACAGATCTAATACATAAAAAGAATAAATTAGTGAATAATATATATATATATATATATATATATATATATATATATATATATATATATATATATATATATTTATACATATATATATATATGTATATATATATATATATATATATATATATATATATATATATATATATATATATATATATATATATATATATGTATAAATATATATATATATATATATATATATATATATATATATATATATATATATATATATATATATATATATATATATATATATATATATGATATCTAGAGGATGGTGAGACGCCACCATATCTAGATTCTCCTCCCCTCCCTTCACTCCTTCCTCCCATTCCCCTCCCTCCCTCCTCTCCCCCCATTCCCCCTCTCCTTTCCCCCCGTCCCTCCTCTCTCTTCCCCCTCTCCCTCCCTTCCCTCTCCCTCCCTACCATTCCTCCCCCTTCCCCCTCTCCCTCTCCCCCCATTCCCTCTCCCGCTTTCTCCTCCCCTCCCTCCCCCCTCCACCTCCCCCAAAGTAGAGTAAAGAGAAGAAGCCGGTCATTGAGCGTGTGAAAAGCAAGTCTCGAAGGAGGAAGGTCGACCTCAGCCTCGGCGGAGATGAGTGAGCTTGAGATTAGGGAGACTCGGAGGCGTAGGACCTGTCTTACCAGTGCTCCCCTACCCCTACCCCTACCCCTACCCCTACGCCTACCCCTACCCCTATCCCTACCCCTACCCCTACCCCTACGCCTACACCTACCCCTACCCCTACCCCTACCCCTACCCCTATCCCTACCCCTACCCCTACCCCTACGCCTACCCCTACCCCTATCCCTACCCCTACCCCTACGCCTACCCTTACGCCTACCTCTACCCTCTAGAAGGGGGCGTGTCTAGCCGAGTTGGAGGGCGTGTTCAGGTGAGTTAGGGGGGGGCGTGTTTAGGTGAGTTGGGGGCGTGGCTAGCCGAGTTGGGGGAGAGGGAGCGGGAGTGGGAGTGTGGTAAGGGGAAGGGGAAGGGGAAAGGGAGTGGGAGTGTGAGAAGGGAAATGGGAAGGTGACTAGGGATAGGGAAAAGGGTGTGTATTAAGGGGAAAGGAAGTGGGTTAAGGGGGAAAGGGAGATGGGAACAAGGAGTAGGGGAGCAGGGATAAGTGAAGGGGAAGTAGAGATAGAGAAAAGATGTGGGGTTAGTAAAAAGAGGAAGAGGATAGAGAACAGAAGTGGTGTTAGTGGGAAGGGAAGAAGGAATAGGGAGGTAAATGACAAGGGAACAGGTGTAAGGGATAGGGGAAGGTAGGAATGTCTAGTTTAGGTTAGGTGCGGTAGGGAAGGGGAGTGGTAGTAGGGGTAGGGGAAGGGGAAGGGGAAGGGGAAGGGGAGTTGTAGAGGTGTGGGTCTGAAGTAGCGGGTAGGGGTAGGGGTAGGGGATAGGGAGTGGAGGTAAGGGAAGGGGGGCAGGGGTAAAGGGAGGGAAAGGGAGTTACTCGTAGTTCAGTTACTGTGAAAGGGGGTAGGGGTAGGGGTAGGGGTAGGAGTAAGGGAAGGGATAGGGGTAGAGGGGGGGGTAGGGGTAAGGGTAGGAGTAGGGGTAGGGGTAGGGGTAGGAGTAAGGGGAGGGGTAGGGCTTGGGGTAGGGGTAAGGGTAGGAGTACGGGGACGGGTAAGGCCAGGGGTAGGGGTAGGGGAGCACAGGCGAAGAAGACAGGTAAGACAGAGAAGGGGAGCAGGGGTAGGGAGGAGGGACGGGGGGGGGGGGGGTGTAGGAAGGGAGATAATCACCGCCTAAGGGGAAGATGAAAGATGAGGATGCTGTGATTGGCGTGGGCGAATCACCTATATGGAGCATGAGAAAAATAGCTCGTAAGGAAGGATGCTGTGTTTGTTTCCTTCTTGCACAAGGAGCGAGTCAATGAAGGATTGCTTAATTTGTTTTCTTTTGTGTTTACTTGGGCATCATGTTTATTTTGGGCATCATGTTTATATATACATATATATATATATGTATATATATATATGTATATATATGTAGATATATGTATATATATATATATATATATATATATATATATATATATATATTTATGTATATATATATATATATATTCATATATATATGCATATACATACATACAAATATACATAGACACATAAGTGTTTGTTTATGCATCTATGTGTGTTCATTTGACTAAATTTGACAAGTCTCCCTCGGATGAACTTATCTAGAAAAGTTCAGATTAACTCGCGATAGAAGTCTTGCTAATACAAAGCCGAAACAAAACTCTACGCGCTTCCACTGGACGGAACAGCCGTTAAAGTCAGCGCAAAGTATAATGAAACCACATTACCGCCAATTATTTTCTCTTCTTGTTAGTTTCTAAGAAATAAATACTAGACTGAGGCCATTCGGCTCATTTGCCGCGTAGGTTATCTTTGTAATTTCATTTTGGTTTTAGTTTACTTTCAAAATGGATAGTGAATGAAGAGACACTGAGGTAAGTTTAGGATTTATTTTTATTTTCTTTTTTCTTTTTTTTGAGAGAGAGAGATAGATGAAAGAGAGATAGATAGATAGATAAAGAGAGAGAGAGAGAGAATCTCTCTCTCTCTCTCTCTCTCTCTCTCTCTCTCTCTCTCTCTCTCTCTCTCTCTCTCTCTCTCTCTCTCTCTCTCTCTCTCTCTCTCTCTCTCTCTCTCTCTCTCTCTCTCTCTCTCTCTCTCTCTCTCTCTCTCTCTCTCTCTCTTCCTCCTCCTCCACCGTTTCTCTCTCTCTCTATCTATCTATCTGTCTATCTATATTTTTATCTATCTCTCTCTTTCTTTCTCTTTCTCACTCTCACTCTCACTTTCTCTCTCTCTATCTATCTATCTGTCTGTCTATATTTTTATCTATCTCTCTCTTTCTTTCTCTTTCTCACTCTCACTCTCACTCTCACTCTCTCTCTCTCTCACTTTCTCTCTCTCTCTCTCTCTCTCTCTCTCTCTCTCTCTCTCTCTCTCTCTCTCTCTCTCTCTCTCTCTCTCTCTCTCTCTCTCTCTCTCTCTCTCTCTCTTTCTCTCTCTCTCTCTCTCTCTCTCTCTCTCTCTCTCTCTCTCTCTCTCTCTCTCTCTCTCTCTCTTCCTCCTCCTCCTCCTCTGTTTCTCTCTCTATCTATCTATCTATCTCTTTATCTATCTCTTTCTCACTCTCACTCTCTCTCTCTCTCTCAATCTATCTAACTATCTATCTATCAATGTATCTATATATTTCTCTCTGCCTACCTACCTACCAACCAGCCTAATTACCTACCTAAAGTCCCCACCTACCTACCTACTTACCTATATACCTCCATATCTATCTTATTTATCTTTCTATTTTTTTTATTTTTATTATTATTTTTTTTTTTTTTTTGTATCTCTCATCATGCATCTCAAGCCATGGCCAAGAGGGGGTAGGGGTGGGGGGAAGGGGGGCATGGAGTGGCTCTAGGACATAGTTATGGCCAAAGGATGAGCCCTCTAGTGGCATTGGCCAAGGTAAAGTGTGGTTAGGGGAGTTGTAAATTTTGCGGGAGAGGGTGAGAGAGAGAGAGAGGGGGGAGGGAGAGGGAGGAGGAGAGGGAGAGAGAGAGAAAGATGGGGGGGAGGGAGAGAGAGGGGGAGGGGGAGAGGGAGAGGGAGAGAGAGAGAGAGAGATCGAAAGAAAGAAATAAAGAAAGAGAGAGAGAGGGACAGACAAAAAAAAAGTCCGATGGGAAGGGTAGAGCAAGAGAGAAAAAAAAACATCTAACAGCAACTGAAATTCTCAAGAATAGATTTTTTCTTTCTTATCTTAGGCTATGCCTCGTATTTCCTTCATATCGCTTCCGCAATTCATATCGTAAAGTGATGGAATCGTATCTTGATTTTACGACCAATTCCACCCGTCGTTTCCGGGTCACGTGGCCTCCAGGTGGTGTTCCCGATTCACAATTCCTCTATAAACAATTCACTCATAAACTGCCCTATTGGGACACGTGTCACGGAACCCAATTTCGGAGGCGGTTCAATTAATCTCAGAGGAAATAAGGTCTGACACTGGTGACGTAATCCTGTTGCAAAGAGGAATGAGGGCATTGCGTTCTAAGATAGTGATGATGGTATATCATTTCGTTTGTTTATTTGTAATTATTTTTATGTTTTTATTATGTGATTATTCTTCCGTTTTTCATATGTTGATCATTGTCAATAAGTGTTATCTTAGGTTTATGATACTACTGGTG
>BOPN01000476.1:95000-105000 GCA_017312705.2 Penaeus japonicus
GTGTATTATCATCATTCTCTTGCTCTCTCTTTTCTCTTTTTTTGGGGGGCTTCCTCTTCTCTCTTCTTCTCCCTTTCGGAACTCTACATCTATCTCTCTGTCTAGCTCTCTCTCTATCTCTATCTCTCTCTTTCTCTCGCTCTTTCTCTCTTTCTCTCTTTCTCTCTTTCTCTCTCTCTCTCTCTCTCTCTCTCTCTCTCTCTCTCTCTCTCTCTCTCTCTCTCTCTCTCTCTCTCTCTCTCTCTCTCTCTCTCTCTCTCTCTCTCTCTCTCTCTCTCTCTCTCTCTCTCTGTCTCTCTCCCTCTCTCTCCTTCCCTCTTTCCCGCCCTCCTCCCTCCCTGCCTCCCTCCTCCTTCCCTCCCTCCCTCCCTCCCTCCCTCCCTCCCTCCCTCCCTTCCTCCCTCCTTCGTGTCCTCCCTCCTCCCTTCCCTCTTTCTAAAAGGGGACTATGCCACCACTTTTTCCCTTGCCGTGGCACTGCTCCCGCTTGCTACCTGTTGCTCTCCTCCACCTGTTGTATCCGGCGTGTGCTATGTGTCCCTCTTATCCCACCTCTGTTATCACATGTGTTGCTTCGCTGTTTCTTTGTTTTTGTTTTTCTTGTTTTTTGTTTTGTTTTTGCTTTTAGATTGAAAATGATATTCGCTTCGCTTGGCGTGGCGTGTCTGTTCAGTGTTTCTTTCAACCTTTGAACTTTTTCTCTCGAGTTGAACCTTCCCGCATCACGCCCTCGTCACCCAGACTCTCGGATCATGAATTATGATCATGGGACAAATCAGCCCATGGGAGCGGCCTCAGAAGTGCCTTGTCTCTGGCACCGATATGGTGGCGCTGAGTGATATTCTTCGCGACGTGTGGTCATGAATTGGTTTTCTGTTTGGTTTGTTTTCTTTAAGATTGGATAGGCGAAGGAGGAGAGGGGGGCAAGGGGGGAGGGAGTTGAAGAGAATGTGTCTCTATCTATCTATCTATCTCTTTCGTTTTCTTTCTTTATCTATCTGGCTCTTTCTTTTTTTTCTCTCTCTTTTTCTTTCGCTTTTTCTTTCTCTCTCTCTCTGTCTCTCTCTCTCTCTCTCTTTCTCTTTCTCTTTCTCTCTCTCTCTCTCTCTCTCTCTCTCTCTCTCTCTCTCTCTCTCTCTCTCTCTCTCTCTCTCTCTCTCTCTCTCTCTCTCTCTCTCTCTCTCTCTCTCTCTCTCACTCACTCTCATTCTCCCTCCCTTTCTTTCTCCGTCTTTCTCTCTCCCGCCCTATCATCCTTCCTCCCTTCATCCCTTTTTCCTCTATCTTCCCTCCTTCCCTTTCTTTCTCCCTCTCTCTTTTGCTCTCCCGCCCGTCCTCCCTTCTTACTCTATCCTCCCTCCCTCTCCCCCCCTCCCTCTCTCCCTCCTCTCCTTCTCCCTCCCTCCATCCTTCCCTTCCCTTTTCCCTTCCCTTCCCCCCCTTCCCTCCCTTCCTTCTCCCTCCTTTCCTTCTCCCCTTCCCTTTTCCCTCTCCCTCCTTCCCTTCCCTTTTCCCTTCCCTCCCTCCCTCCCTCCCTTCCCTTTTCCCTTCCCTCCCTCCTTCCCTCCCCTCCCTCCCTTCCCTCCCTTCCCTTTTCCCTTCCCTCCCTCCCTTCCCTTTTCCCTTCCCTTTTCCCTTCCATCCCTCCTCCCTCACTCCCTTCCTTTTCCCTTCCCTCCTTCCTCTCTCCTTCCTCCCTCTCCTCTCCTTTCCTCCCTCCTTCCCCTCCCCTCCCTTCCCTTCCTTTCCTTCCCCTCCTCCTCTCTCCCTTCCTCCCTCCCCTCCCTCCCCTCCCTCTTTCCCTCCCTCCCTCCCTCCCTTCCCTCTCCCTCCCTCCTTCCCTCCCTCCTTCCCTCCCCTTTCCTCCTTCCCTCCCTCCCTCTCCCTCTCCTTTCCCTCTCCCCTACCTCCTCCCTCCCTTTCCTTTTCCTCCCCCTCCCTCCTTCCCCTCCTTCCCTCTCCTTTCCCTCCTCCTCCCTTTCCCCTCCCCCTCTCCCCCTCTCTCTCCTTCCTCACTTTCCCTTCCTCCTTCCTTTCCTTCCTCCTTCCCCTCACTCCCCTTCCTTTCTCTTCCCTCACTCCCTTTTCTCCCTCTGTCTCTCCCACCTGATGAAAGATTGATGTCTGTGATCGCGCGACGGCTCGACGGGGGGATGAAGCCGCTTAAGTGAAGCTAAAATTGATTACTTCATTTTTATGTATATGTGTGTTTCGGTCTTCCTTATTCTGTCTGGGGATGCGTGCGAGTGAGGGTGAAGGTGAGGGGGAGGGGGAGGAGTGTGAGGGGGAGGGTGGGAGTGAGTGTGAGAGGGAGTGTGAGAGGGAGAGGGAGTGCGAGAGGGGGAGGGTGGGAGTGAGTGTGAGAGGGAGGGGGAGAGGGAGGATGAGAGGGAGGGAGAGAGTGAAGGTGAGGGTGAAGTTGAGGGGCTGGGGGAGGAGTGTGAGAGAGAGAGGGTGAAAGTGGGGGTGAGGGGGAGGGTGGGAGTGAGAGTAAGGGTTAGGGTGAAGGTGAGAGGGAGGGGGTGGGGGAGGGGGAGTGTGAAGGTGAGGGGCTGCGGGAGGAGTGTGAGAGGGAGAGGGAGTGTGAAGGTGAGGGGGAGGGGGAGGGGGAGGGGGAGTGTGAGAGTGGGGGTGAGGGGGAGGGTGGGAGTGAGTGTGAGAGGGAGAGGGAGTGTGAAAGGGAGAGGGTGGGAGTGAGTGTGAGAGGGAGAGGGAGAGAGTGGGGGTGAGGGGGAGGGTGGGAGTGAGTGTGAGAGGGAGAGGGAGGGGGAGGAGGAGGGGGAGGGGGAGTGTAAGAGGGAGAGGGAGAGGGAGTGTGAGAGGGAGAGAGTGGGGTTAAGGGGGAGGGTGGGAGTGAGAGTGAGGGTTAGAGTGAAGGTGAGAGTGAGGATGAGAGAGAGAGAGAGAGGGATGGGGGGTAAAAGATAGTGTGAGAGAGAGAGAGAAAGAAAGAAATAGAAAGAGGGAGAAAGTGAGTGAGTGAGTGAGAGAGATAAAGTATTAGTGTATAATATATAAAGAAACAAAGCCAAAAACAGCGAACATAGAAAGAACGAAAGAGAAAGGAAGAGAAAGAGAGATAACTAGACGTCTGTTTCTTTTTTCGTGTATTTGTCTTTCAGCTATCCACTATAGGTATCAGAATGTTTATCTGCTTGCTCTTCCGTTCTCCCTCGCTCTCTCTCTCTCTCTCTCTCTCTCTCTCTCTCTCTCTCTCTCTCTCTCTCTCTCTCTCTCTCTCTCTCTCTCTCTCTCTCTCTCTCTCTCTCTCTCTCTCTCTCTCTCTCTCTCTCTCTCTCTCTCTCTCTCTCTCTCACTCTCTCTCTCACTCTCTCTCTCTTTTCTCTCTCTGTCTCCCCCCCCCCCTTTCTCCATCTGTCTCCCCTCTTTCTCCCTCTCCCTCTCTCTACTTCTTCCACCTCTCCCTACCCATATCCCTACCCATGTCCCTCTCCCCCTTCTTTTCTCTCTCCCTCCCTCTCCCCCTTCTCTCCTCTCTGCCTCCCTCTCCCCCTTCTCTCCTCTCTCCCTCCCTCTTCCCCTTCTTCCTCTCTCCTTCCCTCTCTTCCCCTTTCTTTTCCTCTCTCCCTCCTCTTCCCTCTCTTCTTTCCTCTCTCCATCCCTTCCCCTTCTTTCCTCTCTCTCCCTCTCTCCCTTCTCTCCTCTCTCCCTCCCCTCTCCCCCTCTTTCCTCTCTCCCCCCCTCTTCCCCTTCTTTCCCTCTCTCCCTCCTCCCTCCCTCCCTCTCTCTCTCCTTCCCTCTCTCTCCTTCTCTCTCTCCCTCTCTCTCTCCTTCTCTCTCTCTCTTTCTCTCTCTCTCTCTCTCCCCCTTCTTTCCTCTCTCCCTCCCTCTTCCCCTTCTTTCCTCTCTCCCTCCCTCTCCCCCTTCTTTCCTCTCTCCCTCCCTCTTCCCCTTCTCTCCTCTCTCCCTCCCTCTCCCCCTTCTCTCCTTTCTCCCTCCCCCTCTCCCCTTCTTCTTTCCCTCTCCTCCCTCTCCCCTCTCTCTCTCCTCTCTCCTCTTCTCCTCTTCCTCTCTCCCTCCCTCCTCCCCTCTTCTTCCTCTCTCCCTCCTCTTCCCCTTTCCCCTCTCTCCCCTCCCCTCTTCCCCCTTCTCTCCTCTCCTCTCTCCCTCTTCCCCTCTTCTCTCTCCTCTCTCTCCCTCCTTCCTCCTCTCTCTTCTTCCTCTCTCCCTCCTCCTCCTTCTCTCCTCTCTCTCCCCTTCCCCCCCCCCCCCCCGCTCCATCCTCGCTTCCCCTCTCTGGGCGATTGCATAGAACACACCTGTTGCTTGGCTGCTGGCGTGGCGGCGGGAGAGGAGCGGGGGTAAGGGTGGGGGGAGAGCGGGGATGTGGGGGGGGGGTGGAGGGAGCGAGGGGTGTGTTGAATTAGAATGAGGATTGAATGGATCGGAGGAAGTGGAAGAGGAAGAGGAGGGGGAGAAGGCGGAGGAGGAGGAGGAGGGGGGGAAGTGGAGGAGGAAGAGGAGAAGGAAGGGAAGGAGGAGGGGGAGGAGAAGGAGATGAAGGGGGATGAGAAGGAGGGGGAGGGAGGAAGTGGAGGAGGGGGGAGACGACGGGAGAGGAAGAATGAGAGAGAGAGAGAGAGAGAGAGACAGAGACAGAGACAGAGAGAAAGACAGAGACAGAGACAGAGACACAGAGAGAGATAAGAGAAAATCAAAGAGGAAATAAAAGTGAAGATGAAACAAAATAAAAGAGAATAAGTGGACGAGAAAAGAGAAGAGAAAGGCGATGCAGCAATAGGAAGAAGAATAGGCAAAACATCGGAGCGAGCCATGAACACGCAACAGGTGTCACTACTACGTATGCGGGAGTCACCTATGGGGGAGTAGGAAGTGGGGAGGGGAGGGGGGAGTAAAGGGAGGGGGTCAGGGATGGAGTTAGGGGAATAAGGGAAGGGGGTCAGGGATGGAGTTAGGGTAGTAAGGGGAGGGGATCAGGGACTCTGGGACGGAGTTAGGGGAGTAGGAAGGGGACTGGGGGCGGAGTAAGGGGAGTAGGGAGAGCGAAGCGGACGGAGTGAAGGGAGAAGGGAGGGGGCCGAGAACGGAGTAAGGGGAGAGAGGAGGAGGATCAGGGATGAAACGAGGGGAAGAGGCCGGAACTGAAAGGGCTAAGAAGAGAGGAAGAGGGGAATTCGAGAGGATGTGGGTGAAACTAGAGAGAGGGCGTGAGAGTGAGGGGAGTAGGATGAAATTACCTACGAAGGAGAGAGGGAGTAGAAAGGGAGTACGGATGTCATAAATAAAAGGAAAGAGGGAGGAACTGAAAGGAGTGAAGATAGGAAGGGGAGAAGAGAGGAAGGGGATGGGGTGTGGGGGGGGGAAGAGAAGAAAGGAAGAAGGGAATGAGAAGAAGAGAGTAAAAGAATGAATAGAAGAGAAGAAAGGAGATAAAGGGAAATATAGGAAGAAGACAAGAATGGAATGATAGAGAAGAGAAAAAGGGAACGAGAGAGAGACAAGAGAGGACGAGGATAAGGGGAAGAAGCAGCGAGTGAGGGGAACGAGAGAGACAAGAAAAGAAAAGAATAAAAGAAAGGCAGCGAGTGAGGGGAACGAGGCAAGTGACGGGTGAACACAGGGCGAGAAGGACTGCATCCGCCAGAACAAATATTTGCCAGGGCGTGAAATGAGCCTGATGCTCGGATGTAATATAGGCGGTGCCAGAGATACTACTTTTGTTTTTTAGCCTCTGAGTGGATGTGCTTTTTTTCATTTTTTTTCTGTTGATTTCCTTCTCCTATCCGTCTACTTACTTACCTTTCTATCTATTTATCTCTCTATCTATCTATCCATTCATCTATCTATCTATATATTTATTCATTCATATATATATATATATATGTCAGTCCATCCATCTACCTACCTAACTAACTACCTTCCTATCTGACTATCCACCCACTCACTTAACTATCAACCTACCTTTCTACCTACCTATTTACATATCTACTAGTCCATCTATCCTCTCCCATCCGTCTACTTATCTGTCTAATCAACCCACCCTCCCTCCCTCCCTTCCTCCCTCCCTCCTCTCCTCTCTCCTCTCCTCCCTCCTTCCCATCCTCCCTCCTTCTCTCCCTCCCTCCCTCCCATATACCCACCCTCCCACCCCACTCCCATCCAATCTACCCCATCCCCCCTTCCATTCTATCTCCCCCCTCCCCCCATCCAATTTACCCCCTCCCTGCCCCCCTCCAATCTACCCCTCCCCCTCCCCCTCCCCCTCTATCCAATCTACTTCCCCCCCCTCCCTGCCCCCCTATCCAATCTACCTCCCCCCTCCCTCCCTTCCTATCCAATCTACCTCTCTCCCCCTCATCCGATCTACCTCCCCCCTCCCCCCCTCCCCCTATCCAATCTACCTCCCCCTCCCTCCCCCCATCCAATCTACCTCCCCCTTCCACTGCCCCCTATCCAATCTACCTCCCCCTCCCTCCCTTCCTATCCGTCTACCTCCCTCCCCTCCATCCGATCTGCCTCCCCCTCCCCCCTCCCCCATCAATCTACCTCCCCCTCACCCCATCCAATCTACCTCCCCCTCCCCCCAACCAATCTATCTCCCCCCTCTCTCCCAACCAATCTATCTCCCCCACCCCCATCCAATCTACTGCCCCCATCCCCCCTCCCCACCCCATCCAATCTACCTCCCCCTCACCCCCTCACCCCCCCCAACCAACCCCCCTCCCCCCATTCCCCCCTCCCACCCCATCCAATCTACCTCCCCCCTCCCCCCATTCCCCCCTCCCACCCTCCATCCAATCTACCACCCTACCACCCTCCCCCTCACCTCCCCTCCCACCCTCCCACCCTCCCCCTCCCGATCCAAGAATGCAATCACGGTGGAGTGCCTCGTCGCCTTCCTCTTCGTCCTCTTGATGGCACCATCCTCTTTGAAGAGGAAAAAGGTAACATGTTGGTCATTAGGGCAAGGAGCGAGAGGTATTTTCGCCGCACAGCATGCTGGGTTTGATCTTCTATATGGGGGGGGAGGGGAGGGGTGGGGGATCTTTACCTGGTAGGCTCTTTTCCCCTTTCCTTCACCCTTTGCTTCTTACTTCTCTCTTCTTATTATTTGTTTTTCTCTTTCGCTTTCGCTTCCCCCTTTCTTCTTCTCCTTCTCTCTCCCTTTTGCTTCCCCTTCCTTCCCCCTTTCTTTCCCCTTCATTTCTTCCCCTTTCCTCCCCCTTTTCCTTCCCCTTCCCTCCCCCTTCCTTCCCCCTTCATTTCTTCCCCTTTCCTCCCCCTTTTCCTTCCCCTTCCCTCCCCCTTCCTTTCCCCTTCATTTCTTCCCCTTTCCTCCCCCTTTTCCTTCCCCTTCCCTCCCCCTTCCTTTTCCCTTTATTTCTTCCCCTTTCCTCCCCCTTCCCTCTCCCTCCCTCCCTCCCTCTCTCTCCCTCTTCCCCTCTCTCTCCCTCTCCCCCTCCCCCTCCCCCTCCCTCTTCCTCTCTCATTTCCCTCTCCCTCCCTCCCCTTCTCTTTCCCCTCCCTCTCTCCTCTCCCCCTCCCCCTCCCCCTCCTTCTTCCTCTCTCCTTCCCTCTCCCTCCCTCTCTCCCTCCCTCCCTCTCTCCTTTCCTCCCTCTCCCTCCCCCTACCTCTTCCTCTCTCCTTTCCTCCCTCTCTCTCCCTCAGGGGGTTGATGAAGGGGGGAGAGGGGCAGACGGGGTTTGATAAGGAGGGGCGAGAGGTAAAGAAGGGTTGATAAAGGGAGGAAAGAGGGATAGAGGGGAGCGGGGCAGGTGGGTGGAGAGGGGAATAAGAGTGGGGGGTTAAGAAAGGGCGAAAGAGAAGAGGGATGGGGCCGGAGGTCAAAGCATGGGAGGGGGGTTCCAGTAAGGAGAAGGGGAGATGGATAAGGAAGGGGACCGACGCACGAGGGAGGAGAGATTGATGAAAGGGGGGAAAGGGGTGGGAGAGGGGGTCGGAAGGGAGATTGACTAAGGGGGGAGAGGCGGACAGTGATGGGGAGGAGGGGGGATTAATTAAATGGGGAGAGAGTAGGGGGGGAGGAATGGGTCTGAGTAGGAGGATATAAAGGGTGACAATGAACGATTCCTCTTCTTTGATATTTTTCTCTCTCCCACCCTCTCTCTCCTTCCCACCTTCACTCTCACCCTTTATCTCCCCCTTCCCCCTCCCTCATTCTCTCCCTTTCTTTTCCCCTCTCTCTCCCTCACTCCCTCCCCCCTTTCCATATCCCTCTCTCTTTCTCATTCCTCCCTTCCCTTACTCTCTCCTTTTCCTTCCCTTCCCCTTTCTCTCTCTCCCTTTCCCCTTCACCCTCTCCCATCCCCTCCCCCTCACTCTCACTTACCCTTCCCCTTCTCTCTCCTTTCTTCCCTCCCCCTCTCTCTCCTTTCTTCCCTTCCCCCTCCCTCTCCTTTCTTCCCTCCCCCTCTCCCTTCTCCCCGTCTTCCTCCCTCTCTCTCTCTCTCTCCCTCACACGCCTCTTTCCCCTCCCTATGCAGGATCTCACAGGACCCGAGCAAAAGAGTGAGCAGCTTCCGGCGAGCAAAGAAAACACAGCGTTATTGTGGTGTTTATCACAGGATGTGTCTGATCTCTCGCTACCCCGGTGTTGATTCTATAATTCCGGTGAACTGTTATGGAAAGAGGGAATACTTGGGATAAGGGGTAAAGGCGAGAGGTGAGAGGGAATAGGAGATAAAGGAGGAGGTAAGAGGGATAAGGGGTAAAGGAGAGAGGTGAGAGGGAATAGGAGATAAAGGAGGAGGGAAGAGGGATAAGGGGTAAAGGCGAGAGATGAGAGGGAATAGGGGATGATGGAGGAGGTAAGAGGGATAAGGGGTAAAGGAGAGAGGTGAGAGGGAATAGGGGATGATGGAGGAGGTAAGAGGGATAAGCGGTAAAGGAGAGAGGGATATGAAATATTTAAGGAGGTGCGAGGGAGACTGGATAAAGGGAGATATGAGAGGAATATTGGAGAAAGGGATAGGTGAGAGGAATAGGGAACAAAGTAGGAGGTGAGAGGGATAAGGGGCAAAGGAGAAAAGTAAGATAATGGAAGAATAAAGGGTGGGATAAGAGGAATGGTGGATAAAGGGAGAGGGAAAGGGAATTATCGCTATTGTAACATAAAAGGATAAAGGGAGAAGAAGGATAAGGAATAAACGAAGAGGGAAATGGAATAGAGAGAAATGAGAGATATCATAAGGGAATAGAAAGGAGGTAATGTAAACGAAAAGATTGAGGAGGATAGGAAAGAAAGAAAGAAGAAAAGAAAAAGGACAAAACAAAGGAAATGAGAAGGGAGGAAGGATCTATTTTTAAACAAGGGAGGGTAAAGAAAAAGGGTTATGTAGAAGGGATAGATAGAAGGGATAGAAGGCGTTGAATGAAGATGAAGATAGGAAAGACGGAAAATAGGAAGAACAAAAAAAATAACATATAAAAGAGAGAATGGATAGATCATAATTATTATTATTACCATTATTATCCTTATTATCATTATATATTATTATCTTATAATTGTTATCATTATCTGGGAAAGAGGTAAAGAACTCTATGAGGTAAGAAGAAAAGGAAAGAAAGGAACCTGAAATAAGGAACATACTTTTTTTTAAAGGACAAAAAAAACAAAACATATGGAAAAAAATGCTTTTTGATGCTACTTAAAGGAGGATTAGTGGCAGCATTTTTTTGTTTGTTTGTTTGTTTATTTGTTTACATCGGCGCTGTTGTTGATCTTTTGTTACTGTTGTTGCGAAAATGGGAGAAATTTTATTAATCATTTCACTTATTTATACTTTTTTTTTCTGGTGACTACAGTTTGTTTCTTCGGGAAAATACCGAGATAAAAAAAAAATATATATATATATAGCTATATAACAAATCTTGTGAGTGAACAAAAAGTGCAATACAAAAGGAAAACAAAAAAAAAGAAAGAAAGAGAAAGACGAACTAGAAGCACAAGCGAAAACAAAAACAACCCCCCCCCCCAAAAAAAAAAAAAAAAAAAAA
>BOPN01000476.1:117500-120000 GCA_017312705.2 Penaeus japonicus
TTTCTGAAGCTGAATGTTGTAGAAAAAAAATTGGTTTGGGGATCTTTAATTGTCCTTATCCCCCCTCCCCTCCCCTCCCCTTACTTCCCCCTTCTCCTTCCCTTCCCCCCCCTCTCTATTTTTTTCTGTCCATTCCCTTTTCAGCTTTACCTCTTTCTTCCCTCTCGTTTCTCTGTCCCCTACCCCGTTTTCATCAATCTTCTCTCCTTCTCCCTTCCTTTTTTCATTTCCCCTCCACCCCCACCCCCTTCTCCTCCTCCTCCTCCTCCTCCTCCTCCAATTCCAACTCCTACTCCTCTACCTTCTCCTCCTCCTCTTCCTCCACCTCTTCCTCTCCCTCCTCTTCCTTTTCTTCCTCCACCTCTTCTTCTTCCTCTTCCTCCTCCCCTTCCATTTCCTCTTTCTACTCCTCTTCCCCCTCTCTCCCCTTCTTCTTCCCCCTTTCCTCCTATACCCTATCCACCCTCTTCCCCTCTCCCCGCATTCGTCTCCTCCCTACTTTCGTGTCCCTCCTGCCCATCTACTTTTTCCTTCCTTCCCTCTTCCGTGTCCCCTTTCCCCTTTTCCTATCCATCCCCTTTCCCCTCCTTCCCTCTTTCTTGCCCCCCCTCCCCTCTTCCCATCCACCTTTTCCCTCGTCCCATCGTTCGTGTCCCCTCTCCTCATCCACTCTTTCCCCTCCCCCTCCCCCTCCCCCCTCCCCCTCCCCCTTCCCCCCTCTCCCGTCTTTCGTGCCCCTTCTCCTCCCCCCTGTCCCCTCCCCCTCTTTCGTGCCCCTTCTCCTCTCCTCCTCTCCTCTTTCGTGTCCCCTCCCCCTCCCCCTCCCCCTTCCCCCCTCTCCCGTCTTTCGTGCCCCTTCTCCTCTCCTCCCCTCTCCCCTCCCCCCTCCCCCTCGTTCGTGCCCCTTCTCCTCTCCTCCCCTCTCCCCTCCCCTCTCTTCCCATCCATCCCCTTTTCATGTCTCCATTTCTCGTCGAGTTGATAACTAATCAAGGAGTTTCCCGTTTGAGACCTGAAAACCAATCACGGATAGTTTATACGTTCCGCTGCCTTCTTTACCCCCTCCTCTCTCTCTATCTATCTATCTATCTATCTCTATCTCTATCTCTCTTTCTCTCTCTCTCTCTCTTTCTTTCTTTCTCTCTTTCTCTCTTTCTCTCTCTCTCTTTCTCTTTCTCTTTCTCTTTCTTTTTCTCTTTCTCTCTCTCTCTCTCTCTCTCTCTCTCTCTCTCTCTCTCTCTCTCTCTCTCTCTCTCTCTCTCTCTCTCTCTCTCTCTCTCTCTCTCTCTCTCTCTCTCTCTCTCTCTCTCTCTCTCTCTCTCTCTCTCTCTCTCTCTCTCTCTCTCTCTCTCTCTCTCTCTCTCTCTCTCTCTCTCCCTCTCACTCTCTCTCTCTCTCTCTCTCTCTCTCTCTCTCTCTCTCTCTCTCTCTCTCTCTCTCTCTCTCTCTCTCTCTCTCTCTCTCTCTCTCTCTCTCTCTCTCTCTCTCTCTCTCTCTCTCTCTCTCTCTCTCTCTCTCTCTCTCTCTCTCTCTCTCTCTCACTCACTCTCTCACTCACTCTCTCTCTCTCTCTCTCTCTCTCTCTCTCTCTCTCTCTCTCTCTCCCTCTCTCTCTCTCACTCTCTCTCTCTCTCTCTCTCTCTCTCTCTCTCTCTCTCTCTCTCTCTCTCTCTCTCTCTCTCTCTCTCTCTCTCTCTCTCTCTCTCTCTCTCTCTCTCTCTCTCTCTCTCTCTCTCTCTCTCTCTCTCTCTCTCTCTCTCTCTCTCTCTCTCTCTCTCTCTCTCTCTCACTCTCACTCTCACTCTCACTCTCTCTCTCTCTCTCTCTCTCTCTCTCTCTCTCTCTCTCTCTCTCTCTCTCTCTCTCTCTCTCTCTCTCTCTCTCTCTCTTACTCTCTCTCTCTCTCTCTCTCTCTCTCTCTCTCTCTCTCTCTCTCTCTCTCTCTCTCTCACTCTCTCACTCTCACTCTCACTCTCACTCTCACTCTCTCTCTCTCTCTCTCTCTCTCTCTCTCTCTCTCTCTCTCTCTCTCTCTCTCTCTCTCTCTCTCTCTCTCTCTCTCTCTCTCTCTCTCTCTCTCTCTCTCTCTCTCTCTCACTCTCACTCTCACTCTCACTCTCTCTCTCTCTCTCTCTCTCTCTCTCCGCCCTAGCAAAAAATAAGTCCTGAAGCGTTCAGCGTCGTATACCAGTAAGTTTCTCGGACAGAACTTGAGAAAGAGCAATAGAAAGAGAGACAGAGACGGAGGGAAAGAAGTTAATTACCCTTAAAGGTCCGTCAAGAAGGAGAATGAAGGTTTGCTGTTGATTAATCGAAGAGCGTGTGACAGAGTAAGAAATTGGAGGACATTTTTTGGGGGTCAGATTTTGGACTTGGAAGAAAGTGTCTCTTTTTTCTTTCTTTCTTTAATTTCTCTAAGACACTTTTGGACTCGGGAGTGGTAAAGCTTTGAGAACGGTTGTGGTAGATGATTTTAAATTTAGAGAATAAATTCGTTATT
>BOPN01000476.1:135000-140000 GCA_017312705.2 Penaeus japonicus
AATTTCCACGAACATTGTATTGTGTTTATCGGAGCGGATGTTATTTGTTCTGGCTTCCTTACGGATGTATAAGGCTAGGTTTGTGATTTTTTTTTTTTTTTTAATAAATAGTTTGATCTAGGTATGTTTTCGAAAACGGTGGATAACTTTGATTTTTTTTTTCTTAATCGTAAATAAGAAAAACCCGGATGCAATACGTGGAAAAAAAAATAATTTCATTCAAAAGATGAATATGAAATATGAAGCAGATAAAAAATAATAATAATAATAATAATAAGGATGAAAATAGTGATAATGATAATACAATTTCTAAAAATATATTCACTTGTTAAGTTATCCATACTATCACCTTTGTCACTGGGATCATCAAGTGATTTCTCGAACTCCCAATAGATGGAGTAATATTATAATGTTCGAGACTAAACATTTCTTGATCTCGTAGCCCCTAATCTATTGTATGTCCGCTAGAATTATCGTAACACAATTTTCTTTGTGAATGAATACCAATTAATTCCAGTCTTGCAATATATATATATGAAATTAGATTCGATAATTCGTATATCATTATTATGAAGCTGCCTTTAGCAATGTTCCAGGTTCGAGAAATAAGCTTCATAGCCATTCCTAGTCAAAACAAAATGAACCTCACTCACTCAGCGGTTTCGGTTGCTCGAGACAGTCATATGAATCTTTCTCTCTCTCTCTCTCTCTTTTTTTTTTTTTTTTTTTTTTTTTTTTTGTATGGATGTCCCTCGCTTGGCCAGCTGTAACACCGCTACCACAAACTACGTTGATGTAGGTACATAATTGCCTTGGATTACTGACATTTTATCCCTTGATAAGCTTCCTTAGAAATCAGCACGTAGATCTGGTAAGGTCTGTTAACATAGCAAAGCGTAAAGATGAGACTTTACTTCTGGTAGAAGAAGTATCTTTACTTAAAAAAAAAAAAACTCGAGTTTCACTGATTCAACTTTTTTGTCTCTATTTGTGTAAAATATCTTCGTTAATCATTTCACCTATCTTATCAGGCTAATTAACAAATGTTTTGTTTTTGTTTCTTGACAGTAAATATATATATATATATATATATATATATATATATATATATATATATATATATATATATATATATATATGTAACAGTATGGAAGGACCTGTAATTTCATCTATTTTTTTCCCCCTCTCAATTCCCCAAGTATTATATTAATACTGATCCTGGGAATCAACCTTCAGGAAGATCACGCACATAATTCTTTCTCGGAAACTAATGTTAATGAACATCGGGATCTCACATAACTTTATTCCAAAAACCTTAACGGAATCACTTGCCCTCAGAAACTTTTGCGCAAGAAACGAGCTATGTATAGCAACAGGATATGATCTTTCTCTGTATATATATATATATATTTTTTTTTTTTTTTTCATTACTGTTTATCAGACTTTGATTATTGTTTATCAGATGTCTGTATAGGCAGGGGGGTATATACACTCATAACGTAAGAAATATATCATACTATGGCCATGCATCTGACACCAAATAAACTGTATTCTCTGGCCATAACGATTATTCTTTTTGATTCTCTCTCTCTCTTCTTTCTCTCTCTCTCTCCCTCTCTCTTCTCTCTCTCTCTTTCTCTCTCTCTCTCTCTCTCTCTCTCTCTCTCTCTCTCTCTCTCTCTCTCTCTCTCTCTCTCTTTCTTTCTCTCTCTCTCTCTCTCTCTCTCTCTCTCTCCCTCTCTCTCTCTCTCTCTCTCTCTCTCCCTCTCTCTCTCTCTCTCTCTCTCTCTCTCTCTCTCTCTCTCTCTCTCTCTCTCTCTCTCTCTCTCTCTCTCTCTCTCTCTCTCCCCCCCCCCTCTCCTCTCTCTCTCTCTCTCTCTCTCTCTCTCTCTCTCTCTCTCTCTCTCTCTCTCTCTCTCTCTCTCTCTCTCTCTCTCTCTCTCTCTCTCTCTCTCTCTCTTTCTCTCTTTCGTCACGTCTTGAGTTCTCAATCTTCTCGATTTTCGCTAGACCCAGGATAGCTAACTTCACTTTGAAGTTGATCAGACAGCAGGTATGTTTATTTCGGTAATATTGAACGATCGATTTTTCCCCTATCATAAAATGGCATACATTGCTCTTACTCTGTGGTATTGTTGCAAATGAATATTTGAGATACACGGTATTGCTAAAGCAGCCATAAAGACATTGAAATTCCTCTATATAAACCTTATTCTAAAATAACAACTCAAACCTTTACATGAATGTGAGTAAATTGTACCATCGATATTATATCATTACGTAATTGAATGTGATAATGAGAGGTATTTCCAACTCATCTATTTTAAATCATACAGCTGCCAGATGAACAACAATCATGGAATTTCCGCACGTGTTCCGACATGATCTGATTACTCGTACTGTAAAACATGTGATAGCCATATAGCATTAAAAATAATATCACTAAAATATTAAAATCCTGCATTTATAAGACCAGATATAAAATTATGGATAATTTGCTCACTGGCTTGACATTTCCATCCGTTTAACGACACGTTAATCTTTCAGTCCAGCTGATATTTGGCTCTTTTTTACAATCTATAAATAGCTAAGTTAATCAAGTCATGTGATTTTTTTTCCCTTTACTCGCCAAAGGCTGCTGCGTGGCTACATGCAATTCATATCTGTCAATATGTTGCGTTGCCAGTGTGATTGGAATGGTGTTTCCTAAGATCTAAAAACCGTTATGACTCAGCTGTTCGGAAATCGGTTTAACGGTTTTAACCAACAGATTCTTGGTGATTTTCAAATCAGTCCTTACTACTATGAATGCTTTTAAGATAATAGGAATATTATTTTGTAGAGTAATGTATATGTGCCTTCTTGGAAGTAAAGCAGCTTATAGACAACTTTTTTTTTAAAGTTTAGTGACGAAAATAGGTGACGGATGTCTACACTCAGAATTCTTTTAAAGATCTTTCTCTACTGTTTTAGAAACACGAAGTCTCCTATTTTCACCCTTGAAATTGGACGCCAACTCCATTTCAAAGGCTGTAGAGAACTTCGTTAAGATTCCCAAGGCCTTCTTGATCAAGAGAAGAAAAAAAATCGAAAAATAAAAACCAGGTGGGAGGAAATTTCAAGATGGACACTAAGATGACGTGCTGTTTTCCATATAAGGTATATGGTACTGTCATCAGATCCACTTAAGGATTCTCTTAGGTCCTTTATCAATTGCCGATGATACCTTGATCGTAACTTACGGTTGAACCAGCTGTGTCATGAGGCAGGGACGAATCACCATGGCCGACTTTGGACACCATAAAAGACATATTTACCCATACATTACACCATCCTCATGGAGAATCAGCTACACCATCGCAGACTCCCGCAGATTTTTTACCATAGAGTTGGACAGACTTTGAGAACTTGGGAACTTTGGGGAGAAAAAAAAAATATCCCTTTGGAAAGAGGCAAGTTGAGGGAATATCAGACTGACTTTCCACATATTTCAACGCTACTTGAGTTTTTTAATATTGTATGTATTACCATTTTTGAAAATCGGCATAATATTGTTTTTCATTTTTCTTATCATGGAGTCATGGTATTTCACTACTGAAAACATTGTTCCTGAATTGACACAATGAAGAATGATAAGTATTTTTATCAGACTTGAAGCATGATAAGTATTTTTTTTGTTATCAGACTTGCGGGAGAAATCATAGTTGTAAACAATAGCAATATTTGACACTATAGGAAATGAAAGGGGAAACTAATGAACTGAATTTATAGAGTCTGGTTCTCTGTATTAAATATAAGTCAGTCAGTTATTGATTCATGTAAACAGTCAGACAAAAACCGATTTGGAAGAGGCGAAGTTTTACATTGATGTGTGTGTGTGCAGTGTTGCGTGTGCAAATATTAGTGTGTTGTGTGGGGTGTCATCATGTTTATTATTATTGTGCGTGGGTGTGTGTGTGTGTGTGTATGTGTGTGTGTGTGTGTGTGTGTGTGTGTGTGTTTGTGTGTGTGCGTGTGAGTGTTTGTGTGTGTGCGTGTGAGTGTGTGTGTGTGCGTGTGTGTGCGTGTGCGTGTGTGTGTGTGTGTGTGTGTGTGTGTTTGTGTGCGCGTGTGAGTGTGTGTGTGTGTTTGTGTGCGTGTGAGTGTGTGTTTGTGTGTGTGTGTATTGTAAACAAAACAACGAAGGGGAAACACACCAATATGGACATATTAGTGTGTTTTCCTATTTTTTCCTTCGTTGTTTTATTTACAATTTATTCAGTATGAATCCCTTAGTGTGTGTATGTCTATGTGTTTGTTTGGGTATACCGTATATTAAGTATAGAAGTTCACCACTTTCTTTTATCATTTTTGACAAGCAAGAAGTATATTTGAGTGTACTTGCTATGAACTAAAACCAGGCTGAGGGAACCATTTTAAGCTTACTTCTGTAATTCTGCCACATATATGACACACATCAGGTTGTATTACCCATGATACCATCCACGTTAGGAATAGCCAATCTAAAGTTACTGAACTGTTATTGGGATAATTATAACCAGGGAATATTCAGATAAGTTACCCAGTATAACTCTGGACTATCGGTTATTAACAGAACCTTCAATAGAAAGGAAAATACGAATGATACTCTGGTTACAGAGAAATTTTCAGAAACGTGAGACAGCGAGAAGTGACTTGCTTGCGTACGTACGGTACATGTGTGTGTAAGGCATTAAAATTAATATGATACAAAAACAGCAGCACTGATGTAACAGCTTACAGTATACATTGCATGCCACGTGTATTGCATATAACTTGTGTGGAGTTTTGGCTAGGACGATTCGGCTGCTCATTTTCCTGATGCAAGCTATTTGATCTTTATATATATATATATATATATGTGCATATATGACATATAGACACACACACACACACTCACACTCGCACTCACACACACACACACACTACCACACACACACACACTACCACACATACACACACACACACACACACACACACAC
>BOPN01000476.1:145000-150000 GCA_017312705.2 Penaeus japonicus
AGCCACACCCACTTCTATTTCCTCTAAGCAGGTGGAGGGGGAGGGGGGAAGGGGAGGGGGAGAGAGAGTAAGTGGGAGGAGGTGGGGGGGGGTGGAGGGGGAGACGCACCCTTACATAACACCGAATTAACACCAGCTTCCGTCTCGCTACATGTTGATCTGAGCTTCCCTCCCGCTGCAACACCATGCAACACCACTGCATGAACACCAGCTGATCCAAGCTTTTCCATCTCGCTAACAACACAGCTGATCTTCCTCCTTGTTACAACACGTTGCAAGAGAGCTTTGCAAGAAGCGAGAGTGACCGACGGGACGACTTGCAGATCACGTCTCGCATTCACGTATCTTTCGTGTTCTCATGGGGCGGAGGGGTGGGGGGGAGGGGGAAGGGGGAGGGAGGGGGGAAATGTCCAGCTTATCTCTTTTATATCTTCCTCTTGACAGCTATTTAGGGGTCCGGTGTCGGAGGGGAGGGGGTGGTGGGGTGTTGGAGGGGTAAGGGAGTGATAGGGATGGGGGGAGGGGGGCTGAAAGGGCAGAAGGAGGGGCGGGGTGGGAGGGGATGGGAGGGGAAGGTGGGTGAGGGGGAGTCTAGTATGGATAGATGGGGATAGATGAAGGGGAGGGGGGGGGGTAGGAGGGAGTAACAAGGATGGAAGGATAAATAAGGGGAGAGGGAGGGGAAAGTGGTGGTGGGAGGGGGAGGTGGATGGGGATAGATTGGGATAGATGAGGGGAGAGGGGAGGTAGGATGGGACAGCAAGGATGGAAGGATAAAGAGGGGAAGGGTAAAAAGGGGGGAGGGGAGAGAGGAGGGAGGAAAAACGGGAGATGGGAAGAGTAAGATCACTCAACAACCGCCTCTCCTTCTACTTTTTCACCCCCCCTCGCCAAGACCGCTAAAATTACCAGTTAAAATAACACCACCCTCCTTTTTTGCCGGTTTACACAAGCGGCGCCATTCATACCCGATTGATATCCTCTTCCTCACGCATGTTGATGCCACCTGCAACCACCATGCAACACCAACCGAGAGAACACCGACATTTAAATCTTTGTGTGTGTGTGTGTGTGCGAGTGAATGTTGCTTACAATGCTACTCTCATCCAGTTACTTTAAGGAGTAGTCTGTAGGCATTGTACGGTTTCATTATCCTACGTATATGTTTGGCTACTCTATGAGGATAGCTAGCTTCAAGTAGCTCTCAGGGAAGCATCAAAGTTTAAATCTTTGTATGTGTGAGTGCCTCTTACGTTGCTTGTATGCTTGTCTTATGTGGCACCTTTAAGTGTAGCCCGTTTGTCATTATCCAGTTTCAGTACCTACGTCAATGTTTAGTCACTCTTGATAGTGTTAGTTTCGTGTGGGTCACCTATAAGAGCTTGGTTGTCATTAAAAAAACGTTTCTTGCTACAGACCCACCACGAAGTATCATAACAGGATAGTCATACTTACTACTACTACTACTACTACTACTACCAGTATCATTTTCACTATCAATCTTCTCGCTAGTGTTACACAAGAAGTGAAATTCCCTAATATTCCCGGGTGACAGGAAGGTGTAGCGGACCTAAAATGTAAACAAATGATCACTATATCCTGTGCTTTTGAAAGATCGAAAGAAAATATGTAGACGCATCCATGTGGTGCGTGCGTGCGTGCGTGGACACCACATGGATAAGCATACGCATAGGGACACGCAGGTGGTGAAAGAGTAACAGAAGGAGACAGGCAAATAAACTGGAAGGCAAACATATACAAAGAAAAAGTACGTGGCAGAGTGGTGGAGGCGAGACTGAGAGAGACTGAGAGAGACAGAAGCAGAAGTTAATAAACAGACGGACAGACATATAACAGAAAGAGAAAGATAGATAGATAGAGAGATAAAGATAGAGATGGAGATACAGATACAGATACAGATACAGATGCAGATACAGATACAGATAAAGAGAGAGAGAGAGAGAATGTGAGAGACAAAGACAGAGTGAGAAGAGAGTAAAGGTTAGGATGAAGAAAAGGATATGGGTGAGGGTGAGAGATAGAGAAAAAGTAAGAGAGAGAGAGTGAGCGCGCGAGAAAAAGAGAAAGACAGAGAAACCAACAGATAGACAGACAGACTACATGTATCAGTATCTATACATAAATAAGCGAGTAATAGTTCCATGCAGTCAGCGATGACCTAATAAAAGATTACCTCGCTCCTCCGCCATCACATGACTGTTTCAAAGATCTGACGTTTTCATTTTCACAAAACGTTCGTCATCGTCTTACCACGTGACGTCAGCTACTTGCACATTCCCCTCAGGTTTTAATATTCACGAGGGAGGTGAAGTTGACATACATACAACCACGCACACGTACACGGACACGCACACGGACACGTACACGTACACGTACATGTACACGTACACGTACACGTACACGTACACGTACACGTACTCGTACTCGTACTCGTACACGTACACGTACACGTACACGCACACGCACACGTACACGTACACGCACACGCACACGCACACGTACACGTACACGTACACATACACGTACACACACACACACACACACACACATGGATTGGTTATCTTCATGTGTGTTGGAATTGAAAGGGTTTTTATATTTTTTTTCCTCGATATGATTATTTATTCTATATAGATATACGATCATACATATACGTTATGAACTGTATATATTTATACATTACGTTCATGTTTATTACTCAGTATCTGTATGTGTTCAATTCCTGTCTACAGTTATGTGTCTATGTTTAAACTGTATTCATATTCAAAATCTAATTACGCATTTATATATGGATACATTGGATACATAATTACAACCCTTTACCCCCCCCAAAAAAAAATAATAATAATAATAATAATAATAATTACGAATTTATACATGTGTACCGTGTACAATGGATACATAATTACAACCCTTAACCCCCCCCCCCCCCAAAAAAAAAAAAAGTAAATAGATAGAATAAATAAATAAAAAAATGCACGTGAGACCCCAGCCACAGCCACGGGTTACGAACCGTGTAATTAAAAGACTGAATTCAGCCTTTCCTTCTTTCTCTCCGGGGGTTATATAAGGGGCTTCTTCATAAAGGTCTCGCTCTCTCTATCTCTCTCTATCTCTATCACTTACCTGCAACTACGCGCTCTTGGACGGGATGTGTTGCCTCCGCGGGTTGATTCGTGCAACTTGCATGGATTCGTGTCTTTGTTGATGTTTTTTTCATTTTTTTCTTCTTCTGATGTTTTGGTGTTTTTTTTCTGTTTTTTGTTCTTTTTTATGTGTATATCACTTATAAGAGAGAGAGAGAGAGAGATCATGTTTTTTTTGTTTGTTTGTTTGTCTGTTTTCCTTTTTTTGTTATATATATATATATATATATATATATATATATAAATATATATATATATATGTATGTATGTATGTATGTATGTATATATATATATATATATATATATATTTATATATATATATATATATATATATAGAGAGAGAGAGAGAGAGAGAGAGAGAGAGAGAGAGAGAGAGAGAGAGAGAGAGAGAGAGAGAGAGAGAGAGAGAGAGAGAGAGAGAGAGAGAAGAGAGAGAGAGAAAGAGAAAGAGGAGGAAAGAGAAAGAGGAGAAAAGAGAAAGGGGAGAAAAGAGAAATAGGAGAAAAGAGAAAGAGGAGAAAAGAGAAAGAGATAAGAGAGAGAGTGATAAGAGAGAGAGAGGAGAGAGGGAGAGAGACAGACAGAGGAGAAGAGAGAAAGAGAAGGGAGAGAGAGGGAGAGAGAGAGAAGGGAGAGAGAGAGAATAAGAGAAAGAGAGAAAAAGAAAGAAAAAGAGAGAGAGAAAACAAGCGAGTCAAGAGAAGAGACATACAGACAAAGAGACAATAGGAGAGACGCCATAATCTTTCATTCACCTTTCAGACCAAAGCATCACTCGAACCCGTCCAATAGAATAGAAATCCTCAAACCACGTTCAAGATATCACTCGAATGTGTGTGATCATGTTTGTGTTACCGCTGTGACAAATGTAGAAAAAGGTACAGACGAGACTGGATAACTTCTGTTCGACAAGAAATGTTCTTATGATACATCTCTTGCGCTGTGAAATTATCCTATTTATACCTCTTCTATGTGTTTGTATGTGTGTGGATGGGAAAGGGTGTATTTTCGCATTTGACCAACTCCTGTTTGTTATACTTTTCTAAGGATGTTTTCCCGTTATAAGTTTCGTCATCTATTGGAAGTGAGCAAGAAATTCAGAACATTATTATTGAGCCGAGATGTTGTTTCGTACTGGTCTGTTGTGACTCGTCGTCTGTGGATCTTCCTCATCTGTTGTGACTCGTCGTCTGTGGTTTTCCTCTTCTGTGCCTCCTCATCTATGGCTCCTCCTCATCTGTGGTTCCTCCTCATCTGTGGTTCCTCCTCTTCTGTGGTTCCTCCTCTTCTGTGGTTCCTCCTCATCTCCTTCTTACATTGTATCTTATTCTCCCCTGATGTCTGGAGAGAGATATTTCATCTGCAATCGATTTCATCCAAATGACTTATTTACGAGAGTTCACTGATGGAATTCACGACGTATTTTTTTCTTATCAATATTCTAATGTAATTTGCGTATGTGTGCAAAATTATTTGGATGGAAGATGGGATAATTTCTAAGAGAAAGGGTGAGTGGGATGTTTATTAGGTCTGCGAATGGGGAATTTGCGCAGTAATTTTTTTTCTATTTGTTGCAGTGCAGTGATATTTTAGTTTGCATATTTTAAGAATCTTTATATCAGGCGTGGTTGGGGCCGCATTTGGAATGATTCATGCATATATAGGTTAAAGATTTCTGGGAAGGGTTTTCGATCTGTGCATGATCTTTTGCGATTACAGTGCTCTGTTTAACATTTATATACCACCTGTAACACCTGGAACACCTTTATGTTGATGCTGATGTTGCCTGTTGATAACTTTGTGGATTTGAATGTGCTTATCCGTGGTAGATCATTT
>BOPN01000476.1:157500-162500 GCA_017312705.2 Penaeus japonicus
GAAAGAGAAAGAGAAAGAGAAAGAAACAGAGACAGAGACAGAGACAAACAAACAAAAAAAGAAGGCGTCACGAAACAAAACATAATCAAACCTACAAACAGACCGTGAAAGGAAGAAAGAGAGGGGAAGAATGAGAGAAAGCGCAGAGATTAGCACAGGCCTGAGGGGAAAATTGTGTGTCCTTATTTTGGGAAGGACGTGGGACACAGGTCCTCGTTAACTGTCTCGGGCCGTGAACCTCCTTCGGGAAGGAAAAGGCGAAGAAAACGGGGCCTTGTTTCCCTTGAGTTCGGGGGGGGGGGGGGGACTATCGAAAATTCTTTCTTTCTATTTATGTAACTGTCTATCTATTTTTTTTTTTTTTTTTTTTTTTTTGGTATCTATCTATTTGTTTATCTGTTTTATTATCCATCTACTTATCTATCTATGTATCTATTTGTCTATCTATTTATGTATCCATCTATCTATCTGCATATATATATATACATATATCTATCTATATATGTATATATAAGTGTGTGTGTGTGTGTGTGTGTGTGCGTCATTACACAATCCTAGTATCGGTATATTCCCACTTCACTTATAACGAAAAAGTGTGTATTTCAATAACACTCTATTTATATCTTCCCTCTGGCCTGTCTCTCGTGCTTCCACCTGTCATTTTCCTGTCACTCATTGGTAAATCAGCTGTCACTCCTTATTCATTCAACTATTTTCCCTAATCTCGGATGTTCCGGTTAGGATTGGACATTTTCCTGAAGGAAATAGAGGAAAAAAGAAGTTGAAATGAGGAGAAATTAGATTTTTCTTTTATTCATTTTTTTTTCCTTTTTTTCATGATACGTTTATTGTCTTTTCAAATTGATTGATATTTTTCTTGTTCCTTTTTTTCATTTTATTATTTTATTTTTTCGTTAGTCTGTTTATGGTCCTCGTTTATCCGGTTTTTATTATCATTCTTTTATTATCATGGTTGATTTTCCCCCTTTTATTCAGATTCTTTATACTTTTTTCTTTTAGTTCAATATATATATTTTTTCCCATGTCACTTTATTTCGATACATTTTGGAAAAAATATTGCCACTTTATTCTTTTTTTCTCATTAATATCCCACCTACTCTAGCGTTGCTTTTCAACCCTTTTCATAGACGAAATATGTATTCCCTGTTTCATGTTTACGTAACTTTCTTCCTTCTTTTCTTCCTGTATAGCATCTGTATCCCTGGCAACCTACTCTGTCTTAGAGTTAACATCCTTTATCAATTTTCTCCCTTGTGCTTGTTATCTCTTGTTAACCTTCTTATTTATTTTTGTCATCCTATGTCAACTGGCTTCATTATATATGTCAGCCTTTCTCTTATTCTTGTTTCCTCCTATTAATTATTTTCCTTATATTTGTCATTTTTTGTCAGCCTCTCCCTTATACTCGTTTTCCCCTATCAATTATTTTCCTTATATTTGTCGTTTTTTTGTCAGTCTCTCCCTTATTCTTGTTTCCCCTTATCAATTATTTTACTTATATTTGTCATTTTTTGTCAGCCTCTCCCTTATTCTTGTTTCCCCTTATCAATTATTTTCCTTATATTTGTCGTTTTTTTGTCAGCTTCTCCCTTATTCTTATTTTCCCTTATCAATTATTTTCCTTATATGTATCAACCTTGTTTTCAAACCTCTCCCTTATACTTACAATTTCTTGTCAACACTAGCATAATACTTGTCAACCTTTATCAATTCCGTCTCCCTTATATTGCCGTCTCCAATCAAACCTCTTCCTTATACTTGTCAACCTTTTTTCTCAAATCTCCCTTATACTACCTGGCAACCCTCACCCTCACCCTTATATTCCCTACCAGTCCTACCATTCTATAGGCGATGCTGACTACCATATAAGGTTTATGTCAAGCTTTCATGTTGTCTTCCTCAGAATCATGTTATGTTTTTTCTTTCTTTCTTATTTTCTTTCTTATTTTTTTCTTTCTTATTTTCTTTCTTTCTTTATTTATTTTTTTCTTACTTTCTTTCTTTCTTACTTTTTTTCTTACTTTCTTTCTTTTTTTCTTACTTTCTTTCTTTCTTTCTTTCTTACTTTCTTTCTTACTTTCTTTCTTTCTTACTTTCTTTCTTACTTTCTTTCTTACTTTCTTTCTTTCTTACTTTCTTTCTTACTTACTTTCTTACTTACTTTCTTTCTTTCTTTCTTTCTTTCTTTCTTTCTTTCTTTCTCTTTTTATTTTTTCTATCCTATGGTTCTTTCTTTCCTTTTTTCTTTTTTTCTTTCTTTTTCTTTCTTTCTTTCTTACTTTCTTTCTTATTTTTTTCTTACTTTCTTTCTTACTTTCTTTCTTTCTTTCTTACTTTCTTACTTTTTTCTACTTTTTTCTATATTATGGTTCTGCAGGAATCCAGTGATGAAAGGATATTCTTATCAGCTTATGCAAACGAGATTGTGGCAAATAAGAATATTGAATCTGATTTATTTCGGTTTTGAGTAAACATTGGTTTTAGAGTGTTGTCTTTGTTGTTTTCTTTGCATTAAGTGTTATTGTTTTTGTTTTCTTTGCATTGGAGGTTATTGTTTTTGTTTGTATGTCATGTTGTCATTTGTTATGTTATAGTTTTTATGAAGCATCTTCATTTAATACCTATGTGTTAGTTATTAGTGAGTGTTTAGAATATATGATGTTTTATATAATTATTATCTTGATTATGATTATTATTATTGTTGCTGTTGTTATTTTAGATATTATTATTATCATATTTTATTACCGATATTATTATAATTATCGATATTTTCATCATATTTTAGTATCATTATTATTATCACTATTATCATCATTATTGTTATTATCATCATTATCTATTACTGATACTTCTTTTGTTATCATTATTATCGTCATTGTGAATATTGTTTTCAATCATTATCTATATTTGAGTTTTTTTATGATGCCATTACCACCATCACAATACCATGATTACCAAAACGACTGAAATCATCATTAGTCACCACTATCACCATTAACTTCACCACTATCATCACCATCACCACTATCATCACCATCACCACTATCATCACCATCACCACTATCATCACCATCACCACTATCATCACCATCACCACTATCACCATTAACTTCACCATTATCATCACCATCACCACTATCATCACCATCACCACTATCATCACCATCACCACTATCATCACCATCACCACTATCATCACCATCACCACTATCATCACCATCACCACTATCACCATTAACTTCACCATTATCATCACCATCACCACTATCATCACCATCACCACTATCATCACCATCACCACTATCATCACCATCACCACTATCATCACCATCACCACCAGCATAACAACGAAGATGTCACCATCACGTAACACCATTAGGACATGCATTAGCAACACGAATCATAATCTGCTTTAATCGTATGTCAAGAGTGAAGTGAAGGAGGAAGAGGAAGAGGAAGAGGAAGAGGAAGAGAAGATGAGAGGAGAAGAGAAGAGAAGAGGAGAAGAGAAGAGAAGGGAAGAGAAGAGAAGAGAAGAGAAGAGAAGAGAAGAGAAGAGAAGAGAAGAGAAGAGAAGAGAAGAGAAGAGAAGAGAAGAGAAGAAATGGGAATAGAGGAAGAAGGAGAGAAAGGGAGGGAAGAGATGTGGGTAAAGATAAGAAAAAAGATATATATATATGGGAGAAGTTAAAGGAAGTGAGAAGAGAAGGGAAGAGAGAATAAAAAAAAGAGAAAAGAGAAAGGAAGGAGAAGGGAAAAAAGAGGGGAAGGAAAGACAGACAGAGAGAAGAGGGAATAAGAGAATAGCAAAAGGTAGAAAGAGAGAAAAAGAAGGAAGAAAAAGGAGAAGGAAAGAGAGAGAGAGAGAGAGAGAGAGAGAGAGAGAGAGAGAGAGAGAGAGAGAGAGAGAGAGAGAGAGAGAGAGAGAGAGAGAGAGAGAGAGAGAGAGAGAGAGATAAAGAGAAAGAGAAAGAGAAAGAGAAAGAGAAAGAGAAAGAGAGAAAGAGAAAGAGAGAAAGAAAGAGAAGACATAAGCTATCCCAAGAGCCTCCAAAGAGAATCTCCAGAAGATTCTTCGCCAAGTGATTCGAGAATCAATGATAGTTCGACAGGTGAGAGTATCCTTCGCTCATTAGCTCGTAGCGTCAATGTCACACGAGGGCGGTTGGCTTGCGCAAGGGGAGTCGTCTCAGGGTCACTCGGGGTCATTCGGGGTCACTTGGGGAAATTCGCGGGGAGTTTTTTTTTGGGGGGGGGGTTATGTGTTTGCTTGTTTACTTATTTGATTCATTTATGTATTGTTTTGTTTATTTGTTGTTGTTTTTTAATTTGATTATTATCTTTTTTTGATTATTTGTTTATTTATCTTTTTTGTTTATTTGTTTATTTATTTATATGCATGTATGTTTGTTTGCATATATGTTTATATATTTGCTTGGTTAAACATTTAGTTACTTAACCTATTTATTCATTTGTTTATATGTTGCTTCGTTATTCAGGGTCAATCTAGGTCATCTGGGAAATTCGTTTTTTTTCTCTCTCTCTTTATTTATGTGTCTATCTGTTTGTTTATATCTTTATATGTGTATGTTTTATCTATATATCTATTGGTGCTTTATTCTTGTGGTTGATTGCTTGATTGTTCAATAACAGGCTTTGTTATTCAGGGTCATTCACGATCACTTGTGAAAATCGTTTAAATTCATTCATTTATGCATTATCATTATTGCTGTCTGCGTTTTTCATTTTTTTTAGCAGTATCATGCAGAAAAGTTTCTACTAGATTGTGATGAAAATGTTTAAGTATATTGAACCCGACCCAGTGAATGATGTTTCGATTTTGTTTCAATGAAAGGATTCAATCTCAGTGCGATTCATCATAGAAAACGGATCAGCTGAGAGATTCATTGACGGTAGACTCGTGTATTTCGACTGGAATTAGTTCTTTGATTTCATCTTTATTGTTGTTGTTGTTTTTT
>BOPN01000476.1:187500-190000 GCA_017312705.2 Penaeus japonicus
GACAGAGAACGAGAGAGACAGAGACAGAGAGAGGGGCGACTACATTTAATTGTAAAAAGAGAGTCAAAAAGATAACTTCTTGCGATGACTTCGAAATCATCATCATCTTCATCATCCCCAAATAGATAATAAGGACAAAGCTCTTAAGATGAAACCACTAAGAATATCAATACAAATGAAATATTTCCCTATGAATAAGTTTGTTTGTTTGTTTTTCCACCTGCGATCCACCCCATTTCTCAAGAACACCAAAGACCCCCCTGCCCCCCCCCCCCCTCCATTTCACACCAGCTGAAGAACGAGAAGCGACCCCCCCCCCCTGGATCTGAACTCAATCTCTAACGCGTAATTGATTTAATCAGACTTCCTAATCACGGTGCCCACTGGTAATGACTTCAATGATCGTAGGATTCGACCAGTCAGAAGAGAGTTTCGATGGTCGAATGGTATTAAATCCTAAGGTGTTTCTGCTGGTTTCGTGGGGCTTGTGGAGTTCGGATGGAAACTGTCTTTTGGGGGCTTGTGTGTTGTTTTTATTTATATATACTTTTTTGTGTGTTTGTTTATGTACTTATTTGTTTATGTTTTTTATGAATGTATTTGTTTCTCTTTTTTATCGGTGATTCATTCCTTTATTTTTATTTTTGTCTCTTTATTCGTTTATTTATCTGTATATCTGTTTTTTTAAACTTAATTATTACTTTGTCAGGTGATCTATTCGTCTATCTGTCTATTTGTAAAATTATTTTCTCTTTAGAAATGTTTAACCTACAGTCACCTTTTTCTGGATTTTTCAGGTGTGAGATGATGATGGCCATGACGTCACACCAATTAAGGTGAGTCTTCCAACTAATTAAAGTTTAACAAGTATAATTGGGTATATAACATTTTAAGATAGTCCCTCGAACTCAGAAATACGGGACGAAGCGGAAAGTTCGCGGTGAAAAGTCTTAATAAAGGTGAAAAATGAGATTCTTTCACTGGAGGGGAATTGATTGCGGTCGTGACGGCTTCAAAAGGGATTCGAAGCGATTCGGACGAGATGGAAAATGTCTCAGGTGATTCGGAAAACGTTTCAGGTGATTAGAATTTGTTTCGAGGCGATCTCCGGTTCGGTTTGTTTCTGTTGCATACGTGTTGCATACGTGGTACGTTAGATTGTGTATGCAAATGCTTATCTACATCTGTTTCACTAAAATTTGTACACATGGTTCTGTTTGCATATTCTCACCATTTACATAATTCCTGCATAATACTAACTAGTGCCATCCATCCCATTTTAAGTACCGATGCTCATTTACATAAGGGAACCTCTGGTACCCTTCTAACTTAAAAAAAAAAAAAATAATAATAATGAATAAATAAACAAATGAATAAAAAAAACATTCTTCAACACCCATCAAAGTCCACTCATCATCAAGACCATATTCTTCCTAGAAATTCCCCTTCCTTCGAACCATCAACACACGTAACATCGTTAAAACACTTACTCCAAGCACAAATTCAGCCCCTTTGACACAGGTAACCCCCTATGCTAAACCTGTTAGAGGGCGCGAGTCAAACTTTCAAGAACGAAACCCAATTGCCATCTCAGGTCATGCCAAACTCTGATAATTAAAGCCATCATTGCGCGCAAAATCAGGTCACTTGCTTTGTTTCGTCCAAGGTGACTTACAGGATGTTCCTTTGTGTGACCTTTGATGTCTGGGTATACGGTATACGAGAGCTGGTTATACGGTATACGGTATACGAGAGCTGGTTATACGGTATACGGGAGATGGTTGTACGGTATACGGGAGCTGGTTATTAAGTATACGGTATACTAGAGCTGTTTCTACGATATACGGTATACAATAGCTGGTTATACGGTATACGAGAACTGGTTATACGGTACACAATAGCTGGTTATACTGTTTACGGTATATGAGAACTGGTTATACTGTATACTACAGCTGGTTATATGGTATACAAGAGCTGGTTATTTGGTGTACGGTTTACGAGAGCTAGTTATACGGTATAATAAAAGCTGGTTATACGGTACACGGTATACGAGAACTGGTTATAGGGTATACAAGAGCTGGTTATTCGGTGTACGGTATACGAGAGCTAGTTATACGGTATAAAAAAAAGCTGGTTATACGGTGCACCATATCTGCTTATATGGTATACAGTATAAACTTAGCCTTGAGAGCTGGTGATGTGGTAAAAACATGGTCATACAATATCCGTCTTTTATATTTTGTTGTTTTTAAGGTCGTTGTTACAGCGATGTCTTTACTTTGTGTTTGTTAGTGGGAAATTGGAGATGCTTTGATGCTGGGTTATGTGGCGAGATAGGTAGAGGGATAAACAATCTTTTCACCATATTAGGTAAAAATGTGAGTATTGATATATTTTGTAGCATATCCCCGCTTGAGCTTTCGTCTCGAGGTTCTCAATGGACGCTTTCCATCCGTCTCTCCATCCATCCATCTATTCATTCATCCATCCATCTATCTAT
>BOPN01000476.1:193341-198341 GCA_017312705.2 Penaeus japonicus
TTTTTTTTTCTATCTATCTATCTATCTATCTGTCTATATATATATACATATATATATATATATATACATTTTTTTTTCTTTCTTTTTTTTCTTTTCTTTTTTACACATCTACACACCCCATCTAATCCACTACATTTACTTATTCCCTGAAGTCCTCATCCTGTGGAAATATTTGCATCTTGCCATCATATAACTCCTTATTATCCGAATCTCAATTATCGAATTTAGTTTCATTTTTCCTTCTTCACCCCCCCCCGCCCTTTCCCTTTCACCCCCTTT
Organism: Penaeus japonicus; assembly: GCA_017312705.2. Classification (NCBI taxonomy): domain Eukaryota; kingdom Metazoa; phylum Arthropoda; class Malacostraca; order Decapoda; family Penaeidae; genus Penaeus; species Penaeus japonicus. The sequence goes on from BOPN01000476.1 coordinate 193,621, forward strand.
ACTAATGGTTTTCCTCACGAGAGCATATTCATCTTTTCCACGTGTATACCCCAAATGGTTAACTCTGAACATCTGAATCTTGTTTTTCTAAATATATTTTTATCTGGAATTTTACTGCGAGCACTCCAGATGGCGAACACATGTTGATGTGCATGATTTTAAATCTTTTTCCTTTTTTATTTTCAATCCCATAAAAAGATATTGCAACATGGCTATCAAGTTATCAACATCATAACAAAATAACAGCATATGTCATGATTCATTAAAATCCATGATTTCGATTAAGAAATGCTATAGAAAAAAAATGTTAGGTGTACATTTCGAAAGCAAACGTGTGTGTAAGATTGAGTGTAATTCAACTCTTGCGGGAAAGTACACTCGAGGTCATGCAATTGTGGATATCAACAGAAGGTCTGTGTGGATACCAACAGAAGGCCTGTGTGGATATCAATAGAAGGCCTGTGTGGATATCAACAGAAGGCCTGTGTGGATATCAACAGAAGGACTGTGTGGGTATCAACAGAAGGTCTGTGTGGATATCAACAGAAGGTCTGTGTGGATATCAACAGAAGGTCTGTGTGGATATCAACAGAAGGTCTGTGTGGATATCAACAGGTCTGTGTGGATATCAACACAAGGTCTGTGTGGATATCAACAGAAGGTCTGTGTGGATATCAACAGAAGGCCTGTGTGGATATCAACAGAAGGTATGTGTGGATATCAACAGAAGGTCTGTGTGGATACCAACAGAAGGCCTGTGTGGATATCAACAGAAGGTCTGTGTGGATACCAACAGAAGGCCTGTGTGGATATCAACGGAAGGTCTGTGTGGATATCAACAGAAGGCCTGTGTGGATATCAACAGAAGGTCTGTGTGGATATCAACAGAAGGCCTGTGTGGATATCAACAGAAGGCCTGTGTGGATATCAACAGAAGGCCTGTGTGGATATCAACAGAAGGCCTGTGTGGATATCAACAGAAAGCCTGTGTGGATATCAACAGAAGGCCTGTGTGGATATCAACAGAAGGCCTGTGTGGATATCAACAGAAAGCCTGTGTGGATATCAAAAGAAGGCCTGTGTGGATATTAACAGAAGGCCTGTGTGGATATCAACAGAAGGTCTGTGTGGATATCAACAGAAGGCCTGTGTGGATATCAACAGAAGGCCTGTGTGGACTGAATTAAATGTGGATAACATATTGCATATTGTTAGAACTACATGTCCAAATAGGCAAAGGAGAATATATTTATATGGTAATAATGATAATGATGATGATGATAATTGTAATTGTAATAATAATGATGTTGATAATAATCGTAATAATAACCATCAGGGCGTTAATAATGGTGATGATAATGATGATGATAATAGTAATAGTAATGATAATGATAAAAACTATAATGGAAATGATGACATTAACAATAAATATGATAATAATAGTAATGACAATAAAAGTAGTAATAGTAATAATGATAATGATTCTAGTTGTAATAATGATTATGATAATGATAATAATAATAGTAAAGAGGACAATGATAATTATGATAATAATGATGATCATAATGATATTATTAGTGACAATAAACATCATCATATTAATAATAATAATTATGATAAACAAATGATAAATGATAAACAAATGATAATGATGATAAAAACGATGATAATAATATTAGTGATATTGATATTAACAATGCTGACAATAATGATAATAGTAATGATGGGGGTAGTAGTAATAATGGGGATGATAATAACGATAATGATAATGATAATAATGATAGTAATAGTAGTAATAATGGCACCGATAATAATGATCATGATGATGATAATGATAATAGTAATAATAAAGACCTGATAATAATGATAATAATGATGATAATGGTAATAATGCTAATAATGATAATAATGATGATAATGATAATAATAACAATGATAATAATGATAAAAGCATTAACAATAAGAATGAGATGAAGATACTGCTTGAGACATGAGACCAAACAAAAATCCAAATAAACCGACGGCGCATAAATTCAAATTTAGTTAGACAACATGTTCGGGTTTCCGGAAGCCGTTTGTTTCCGGGGCGTGGCAAGTTGACCCTCTCCTCTCCCCTCGCCCCTCCCCCTCCCCCCCTCTTCTACACCTCCGCCCCTACATCAAAGGCCAACCGGGGAACAATCACTCATCTTTGGCCATTATTGCTAATTAACCTACCGAACACTTTATTATGTGTGTTTGTTGTATGTGTTTGTGTTTGTGTTGTGTGCTTGTGTTTGTGTGTGTTGTGTGTGTGTTTGTGTTATCTGTTTCTGTGTGTTGTGTGTTGTGTTTGTGTGTGTGTGTTGGGTGTGTGTTTGTGTTTGTGTGGTGTGCTTGTGTTTGTGTGTGTGTGTTTGTGCTGTGTGTGTGTGTTGTGAGTTTGTTTTGTGTTTGTGTTGTGTGCTTGTGTTTGTGTGTGTGTGTTTGTGCTGTGTGTGTGTGTTCTGTGTTTGTTTTGTGTTTGTGTTGTGTGCTTGTGTTTGTGTGTGTATGTTGTGTGTGTGTTTGTGTTGTGTGTGTGTTTGTGTTTGTGCTGTGTGTTTGTGTTTGTGTGTGTGTGTTTGTGTGTGTGTGTGTTTGTGTTGTGTGTGTGTTTGTGCTGTGTGTTTGTGTGTGTGTTTGTGCTGTGTGTTTGTGTGTGTGTGTTTGTGCTGTGTGTTTGTGTGTGTGTGTGTATGTGTGTGTTTGTGTTGTGTGAGTGATTGTGTTTGTGCTGTGTGTTTGTGCGTGCGCGTGTGTATGTGTTGTATCGCTGTATATTGGTGTATGTGATTGATTTTAGGTACAAGCATTTTTTGCCGCATTTCTGTATACTACCTGTGCATACATGATTGAATACATATGCAAATGTATACATATATTTTGAACAAGTATTGCCAATATTTGAGATATTTCCTGAACTTTTTATGTGTCTGAAATAAGATATAATCAGATTTCTAATCTAAACTAATATTCTGAACAAATAATCTTAATCGACAAGAGTGTTAAAAATACTAAGGTCACCCATAGTAAGGATTGCTTTGCTTGATCGTTTTCTCTGAACGCTAGAACGTTTTCTTTGAATGATCATGCGTAAACATTTCTATTTTCGCATCATTCATTATGTAAATATGCCATTGGTAGTACGTATCTCTGATTATCGAATGGCATTATTGAATAATAAAACAAGGGAAAAATCAATGAACACAGAGTCAGATCTTGCTATGTAATGTCACTGGGTTCATGGAGAAGAACAATGTTGTAGAAATAAATTATGAATTATATGAAAGATAAATGTATTGAGAGTGAAGAGAGTGGACGTGAGAATGTAATGATGGTTTCTTATATTATATCTGAATGAAGGATAATTGTGATAATGATAAATGGTAATGATAAATGATCAGTGATATTAATGATAAGGATAAAGAGAGCATCAGCTAAAATTATGATATCAATAATGATGATAATAATTATTATTATAATGATAATGTTAAATATAATCATGATGAAACGATTATGATAATGATGATGGTAAAACTGGTGATTTTGATAATGGTGATAATAATGATGATAATGGTAATATTAGTAATGATGATAATGATAATAATAATGATGATAATGATAATAATAATGATGATAATGATAATAATAATGATGATAATGATAATGATTATGATAATGATTAAAGTATTGATAATGATATTGATAATGATAGTAGTAACAATGACACTAGTAATAAAAGCGATATTAATTATAATAATTATGATAATAAGAATAATAGTAATGATTTTAATAGCAATGATAATAACAATAGTGATAATGATAATGATAACGATACTGATGATAAGAATGATAACAATATTAATTATAACTGTACTGGTAGTACTGCTAATGATTATGATAATGATGATAATGATTATTACTATTATAATATCATGATAAAGGTAATTATGATGATGATATAATTATGATAATAGAAAATTATAGTATTGATATTGATAATAATGGTGATAATAATGGTAATGGTAATAATGATAATATTAATAATAATAATGATAATAAGGATAATGGTAATAATGATGGCGATAATAATGACATTAAGGATAGTTATAATACTAATGATAATTATTATTATTTATATTATTAATAATTTTCTTATGATTATTATCATTATCATCATTGTTATCATTATCATTATTATCATTATATTCATTATCATTATTATCATCATCCTTATTATTGTTGTTATTGTTATTATCATTATCATTTTATTGTTATTAATATAGTTATTATTATCATGATAATGATAACAATGATAATGGTTATGGCAACGGTAATGATAATGATGATAACAGCTAAAATTATGAGAATGTAAATACGAAGATTGGAGTAAAAGCGATAAAACGAAATAAAAGTGAGGCAGACAGACATATAGACAGACAGTTAGAAAGAAAGAACGAGAAAGGAGAGGAGACATGGACAGAAAGAAAGAGAGAAAGAGCGAAGGGAAAGATACAGCTAAATTTTATCTAACACAATTCGCAGATAGGATATGGGATGACATGTAGCATGATAAAAGGCATCGTGAGGCAGTGTTACGAATTCCTTGTCAGTTTTTAGTTTAGATCTTTATTTACCATCCTGGTTAACTGCACAGGCATGGGCAAGCTTTAATATATTGATGTAGAGCCATGACATTG
>BOPN01000476.1:203341-218341 GCA_017312705.2 Penaeus japonicus
TGTGCGTGGGTGTGGGTGTGGGTGTGTGTGACAGGTATATTAAGGTCACTTGATATTATTGATTCATCAACGTTTTCTGACAATAATCAAAAGACAACAAAGTGGTTTGAATTCACAGAAAAATAGAAAAGGCAGATTGAAAAAAAAAGTTAATATTGATATGATAGAATATAAACAAAAGATAAAACATTAACTTTATTATTATAATTTTGACAACCAAATGAAAATGTTAGATACAGCCATAAAAAAAAACATAAAAAGCAAAAAGATACACACAAAAATTATGAAGTCAATTTCGCTGTGCTAAAAATTATACATCTTTTGAATGTTAAATTGTTTGATGTTTGAGCACTTTATAGAGATATGCAGCCAGTTGACTATTTCACTAATTATGCATCTGCTGATTAATTATACATATTGACACAGATATGCAACATATTGTGATACATCATATTACCATTAGTATGCTTGTTTTTGATGCTTGTGTTATTGCTTGTGTCATAATTGCAATGTTTTTGTTATGTTTAATTTTGTAGTCTCATTGTCACAGTTAGTACTATTTCTATTGTGATAATGATAACGGTTAAAACTGGAATTATGAGGATGATTATGAGGAGGAGGATGGTGATGATGATGATGATGGTGGTAGTGATGACAATGATCATGGTGACAGTGTGATAATTGTAATGGAAATGGTGATAATAATGATAACAGTAATGATAATTATTTTTATCATTATCATTATCAATATTATCCCTAAATTGATTATAAGGATATGATAACATTAATAATAATCAATGTCATTATTATCATTATTGTTATTAGTATTAGCATCGTTATTGTTATTATTAGTAAAAGTAGTATCATTATCATCATTACCATGGATATTATCATTGTCATTGTTATTTTTATTGTTGTCATTATTATTACTATCACTATCATTATCAATGATGATGATTAATGATGATTATCATCATGATTGCTGCCTTTACTACTGCTACTACGATTATCATCATCCCTTCCTCTTCTTCTGCATCATTGCTAAACTTAGATATGACACTCACACAACAAGAAAAAACACATTTCAGTGGCTGCCATAAATAGCAACATTTTCAGAATTCCCGTCAAGACTACTAGCTAGCTAGCTTCCCACACCAATCCTGGAAGACTGATGGGGGGGGGGAGGCACTTCTATAATGCATTTTTATATTCTTAGGGATATTGTATTATTATCACTTTGTTTGAATTTTGTATTCGTACGGATGAGGGGAAGAGTTAGCTAGTTGTAGGTATTGAATTAGTCTTGTGAGGTTGACATAGTATATCAGTCTTAAGGTATCTGTAATAGCTCCATGCCATTAAGCGAGTCATGGGAGTGGGGTGGGGGTGGGGTGGGAGTGGGATGGGATAGGGGTGGTGGTAGGGATGGGGGGGGGGGGGGGGGTGTACTCGCATGGCACTTAAAGGCTACGGTGAAGCGACATCTTTGGGGGTGGAATAAAGTTGGTTATATTTCTATTGTCTTTCACTCCCTTTCGTCCGTCTGTCATCCTCTCAATATCTGTACTTTTGTGTGTATGTTTGTGTATGTATATGTTTCTAAATTCTAAATATATGCATGCATACGCGCGCGCAAATAAATATTCACGCACAAGCACACACACTCACACACACAAATATATATATATATATATATATATATATATATATATATATATATATATACATATATATACACATATATATGCGTGTGTGGGTGGGTGTATGTGTGTCTGTGTGTGCGTGTGTGTGTGTGTGTTTGTATGTGTGTGTCTATGTGCGCGTGCGTGCGTGCGCGCGTGTGTGTAATAATATCTTCGAAATTCATTCGTTCTGTGGAGCTCCATCTCCCACCCCCAGGCCCCCTGTAGGCCTATCCACCAACCCATTCAGTTCTCATCGATCAAGTGCTTGGCCGAGTGGTCTCAGTCTAGACAAACACAGCGAGCAACCAACACCCTTTGCCGGCCATCTCCATCAACAGTGCCCGCATACTCCCCTCCCCTTCTCCCTCTTCCCCTTGTTGTCGCTCCCCTCCCCACCCACCCCTTTCAATGCTTACCCGTCGTGTCAGCAGCGCCCATGCCCACCTCTCACCCTTCGCTTTACTCACCCACATCCTCTGCGGGTGAGAATTTGTCACACGCCACTCTTTACTCATTTCCTCGGTCACCCGCACTCGAACACGACGCTTCTTTACTCTGCCAACGTATTCTCAATGTTTTTTTTTTTTTTTTTTTTTTTTGTTGTTTTTTTTTTTTTTTTTTTTTTTTTCCTTTTCCTCTTCTCTCCCTCCCCCTCGCTCTTCTCTCCCCTCCTGCATCCAAGGGACCCTAAATTATCCCCTTTCCTATCTCCCTTCTCCCCTCCCCCCTTCCCCCCCTGGTCCCCCCCCCCCCCGGTGGCACTGGCTGGAACATGCCAGGTGTGGGAACTCACGTGCCTTACATAATGCACAAGTGAAAAAAAAGAGGTCGGACTGTTAGAATATTTGTGGCATGGCGGGTCTTTCTACGGCGAGTCCCACCCTATTTTGACATTTTAGGACAACCTTTGGGGTGGTTGGTAGTTGTCTCGGTCGGTTTGTCACAGAAATTATTGATTGATAATTCCCAGCATTTCTACCATATGAGCTCAGCGGCTGGACCGATCGCATGAAACCTTCCGTAAGCGCATTTCGATATCCATTTTACGATAGATTAACATCTCTTAGGTAGATCACCCACCCCGTATCTCATCTACAACGCAGCACTCCATTATGAATGACATGTGTAATTCCATTATGAAAAAAAAAATAATAATAATAATACGACTATTGTCCTTCCTAACGAGATGTGGCAACACTCGCTAGACGGTGACCAATTCGTACATTTTCCTCCGCGAGTTGCACGTGGTGGCTCCAGTGTGGCCGTGGACGCGGTGTTGATAGTGTACTACGGGGTCACGCTGGCCGAAAGGGGTGAGCGATGGTGTTGCACGTCTCGCTTTTGCAACAGAAAGTGTCTCGTTAGCGTGGGGATAGTGCGTGATGAAGTGGCTGTGAGTGATGTTGATGAGGGTGTGGGTGGTTCTACATTTAGAAGTGTTATTTTTGCGGTATTGAACCTAACAACTGCAGTGTAAAAAAAAGGAGGTTGTACATGCAATTGATTCGCCGAATGAAAAAAAATCGTGCGAAAAGATGTTTATTAAAATTCATAAATTTCTAGTGAAATCACATACTGAAATTACGCCACGTACTGATAAGTAAGCAATGAAATTTATTATAACCGAAGAAAATTTATCGCTGCTTATAAAAGGAAATTTTTTTTTTTCCTGTCAAGTAAACTCCACAACAAAGGTAAAAGCTTCACCCAACGTGAGGACACACACACGCCCATGTATTTTGTTTGCTTGTATATATATATATTTCAGCATCCTGACGCTAATTGTGTATGCATATTGATTCGTATTAATCTCACAAACGCAAGCGGATTTAATCAAATATCGTTGGCACATAATGAGCTCCAATTTCGCTTTTTTTATCATTATTGCGCGAACGATAAAATGTAGGCCTACATAAAGGGTATTAATTACTAACGACTCGATTACATAATTACGCTAATTAAAAAAACAATAATATCCTTAATTTGTAATTTATCTAATCACATCTTCTCTCGTGAAGTTCAAAACAAAAGGCCAGAAAAAAAACTTCATGGCCAGTTCAGCACCTGTGAACACTGTCACGTGATCTTTGGCACTTTGTTTGTATTGACTCATCATGCCGGGCGCTCTGTATGTATTTCCTCTTGTTGCACACTTGCATTTTGATAGCGGAACTGATTACTGATGGTGGTGGTAGTGGTGGTGATGGTGGTGGTAGCAACCGAACCGAAACACCGAGTCACTATTTGCTTCATAATGGTGTTTCGTCTGAACGTATCACTATTGGTTCGAACCCTTTTTTTTGCTTGCCTCTTCACAGAGTGTGTTTTACGTGTAAACTTCCGTGTTGCGATTGACTTGCAAATTCCCCCTCGGGTGTTACAGCAGACTTAGAATCAACATTGGCGTTATGTCCATTGTTAGATAACCTTGAAGGCAAAGGAAAACAACGAGGTGGTTCGTGTTTTCTTTGCGAACGATATTGTAGCTTTTCCCTTTTTTTTTTTCTTTTTTGTGTCTAAAATAAGGTCGTTTGGATGGTTGTCATAGAAGCACGGTTCATATACAAGTGTTATTGAAGCCCACTTGTATATGTTATGCAATCCTAGCTTTTATTGAAGGTGTTGTAGAAGTGTTATCGAAATCCACTTGTCAAAGATATGGAAAGCCAGTTGTCACTGAAGTTGTGGAAACTCGAGTGTTATTAGAATGTTATTGAAGTCCAATTAATAGTGGCTGTGTTCTTGAAGACCACTTACTTACTGGTAAAGTTTCTATCGGACTGGAAACTCGCCTTAATTGGTTCAGATCACAAGTTGATTTTCTCACGGGGACACATGGCGCGGCTTCCTGCTTGTGCTTGCGTCAGGGATAAATTCTGCCTCTCGCACTGACTTTCTTCAGACCGTCAGCATTTTGAGGAGGAGTTTGTTTGCCGAAGTTTCTCACTTTGCAGCCCTTTTTTGTGATCTTGTCTTGTCTTCTTCTTCCTCTTTCTTCTTATTCTTATTCTTATTCTATCTTCTTTCTCTTTTTTTTTCTTATTTCTTCTTATTCTATTTCCTTCCTTCTTTCTTCTTCTTCTTCTTTCTCCTTTCTTTTTTCTCCTTTTTCTTTTTTCTTCTTCGTCTTCTTCTTTCTTCATCATCTTCCTCCTCTTCTTCTTCTTCTTCTTCTTCTTTTCCCTTCTTCTTCTTCTTCATTCCCCTTCTTTCTCCTCACTCTTTCTTCTTCTTTTCACCTTTCCTTCTTTTTTCTTCTTCTTCTTCTTTTTACTTAACTTGTCGCGCTTTTCTTTCGGGAGGTTGAAGGTCAACCTAATGTCCGTACGAGGCATTAAAGTGCAACACCGCCATAGTCTGCTTATCATATGCATAACCTTGAAAATGAGAAAACAATACATCTCTCATCGTAGACTACACATTTAATTAATAAAGCTGTCAGACAATGCATTCCCTTGCGTTCAACCAGTGAGGTGCTAAAGTTATTAACATCTTTTTATTTTATTTTTTTATTTTTTCACGGCACTTCAAGTCTGCTGGCAATTAGGAGGTTGTTTAGAGCGGCGTGAATCATGTATTAATAGACTAACCATTGTGTGGGCGCGGCGTGTAATTAGAGTTTAGGATGGTTATGAATTTGAGGTTGTTGAAGGATGGATGGGCGGGCGATGGTTAGAAAGGTCAGCCTGTTTGTGGTGGTCTTTATGGGCTTAGTCGATGGTATTTACTTATGATGACCTTTTTACGCTCTTCTCTCTTTCTTTACCTTTCTTAGGTTTTCTGTCTTCTTTTTTTTCCCTCTGTCTCCTTTCCCTTCTTCTGTTCTTGTTTTTTCATCTGTATCTTAATTCTCTTTTCTCCTATTCTCTACTCTATTCTCCTTTTCACTTTCCATATATTTTTTCCCTTTTTCTCCTCTTCTTCCTCTTTGTTCATTTCCTTTCTCCTTATTCTTTTTTTTCGCCCATTTTTTATTTTCTTCCATTCTTTTCCCGCTTTTCTGTTCATTCTCCTTCTATTTTCCTCTTCTTTCCTGGGTTCTTTGTTCTTTCTTCATCCTTCCTCTATTCTGTGGTTTTGTTCTGTTCTTTCTCCTTCTGTTTTCCTCTTCCTTCCTCTCTCCTGTTCTTTCTCCTTCTGTTTTCCTCTTCCTTCCTTTCTCCTGTCTTCCTCTTCCTTCCTCTCTCCTGTTCTTTCTCCTTCTGTCTTCCTCTTCCTTCCTCTCTCCTGTTCTTTCTCCTTCTGTTTTCCTCTTCCTTCCTCTCTCCTGTTCTTTCTCCTGTTTTCCTCTTCCTTCCTCTCTCCTGTTCTTTCTCCTGTCTTCCTTCCTCTCTCCTGTTCTTTCTCCTGTCTTCCTCTTCCTTTCTCTCTCCTGTTCTTTCTCCTGTCTTCCTCTTCCTTCCTCTCTCCTGTTCTTTCTCCTGTCTTCCTCTTCCTTCCTCTCTCCTGTTCTTTCTCCTGTCTTCCTCTTCCTTTCTCTCTCTCCCCGTTCTTTCTCCTGTCTTCCCTCCTTTCTCTCTCCTGTTCTTTCTCCTGTCTTCCTCTTCCTTCCTCTCTCCTGTTCTTTCTCCTGTCTTCCTCTTCCTCCTCCATCGCCATTCTCCATCTCCGTCATTCCTCTCTCAACCGTATCCAAAAAAATCTGAAAAAAAGTCCTGCAGCGGTTACAAGTCGCGCATGTTAGACGTAGTAATAAATTTTATGAAACATAGCCGTTCAGCCGTGATTTAACCTAGCACCGGGAATGCAGTTGTTAATGCAGTCTCGTCGATCCCAGTTGCATTATCTTTTGGTTCTGTTTATTGCATTTCGTAACATTTTGGATTCTTTGGGTTAAAAATCTGTGTGTGTTTAAGTGCGTTTATGTTTTACGCTTATTTAAAAAAAATATCTGGTCTGTATATAACCCCCCTTACTATTTACCTCAAAAGCTTTTTTTTTTTTTTACGTAAACATTATCCACTTCTAAAATACGCAAGAATATATGGCTGAATTCGTATCCGTTGGGAATGGACTTTGTATCTCGTTGTAAGCACAGTGCTTAGAGGTAATCAATGTTCCTCGTTATAGCTCAGACTTGTACAAAGATGTGTTCTTGCTTTGAGTTTTTTGTTTTTTTGCCATTAAGGTTTTTGTTGTAATGGTTATTACTGGTTATTATGGGTGTGTTGTTTAGGTTTTGTGTCTGGTCGTTTATTTTTATTTTTTGTTATGGTTCGTATGATCATTATGGTTATTATGGTTGTTATTATTAGTAGTGGCAATATTATGATTGTTATTATGATTATCCTTATCCTTTTTATGGTTATGGTTTTCAAAGCGGTCCTTTTTTTCTCCTTGCTTTTCATTTCTTTTTATCTCTCTTTCTGTCTTGCTCTCCTGTTTTTTTTTTTCTCTCTTTCTGTCTTTCTTTCTCTCTTTCTGTCTCTCTTTCTCGCTATCTCTTTCTTTCTCTCTCTCTCTCTCTTTTCTTTCTCTCTTTCTCTCTCTTTCTTTCTCTCTTTCGCTCTCTCTCTTTCTCTCTCTTTCTCTTTCTCTCTCTTTCTCTCTCTCTCTCTAGAGAGAGAGAGAGAGAGAGAGAGAGAGAGAGAGAGAGAGAGAGAGAGAGAGAGAGAGAGAGAGAGAGAGAGAGAGAGAGAGAGATAGTGACGCAGAAAAAGGAAATACAGACGAAACACACCTTCCAATTCTGATACAAACATCAACGAAAGATCTTTAAGAAAACTCGGAAAGAAAGAGAAGTTATGAAAAGAAAAGAGATATTAAATGTGAAGAAAGAAGAAGAAAAAAAAGAAGAAGAGGAAGAGAAGAAGCTGACCTTCCCGACCCGTGATTAATTTATTACGAATTACGAGGAACGTCTTTGTTACAAATACGCGCGTGCTTCGTCGGCCCACTTGACCCTCTCGCTTCCCCACTTCCCCACTTCCCTCCCCTCCACGATTCTTCTCTACTTATTATTTTCCTTATTCTTGTCTTCTCTATGCTTTTCTTCCTTTCCATCCCTTTTCCCCATTTTTCTGTTTTTTTTCCTTCCTTCCCTTTCCTTTCCTCTCCCTCTGCCTCTATTCTTCACTCCATTCCCCTTCTCCCTCCCTCCTCCTTCTTCTCCCTCCTTCTCCCTTCCTCTCCCTCCTTCTCCCTTCCTCTCCCTCCTTCTCCATTTCTCCCTCCCTCCCTCCCTCCCTCCCTCCCTCCCTCCCTCCTCTCTCTCCCGCCCTCCCTCCTCCTCTCCCGCCCTCCCTCTCCCTTCTTCTTTCTCCCGCCCTCCCTCTCCCTCCTTCTCCTCCCCGTCCTCCTACTCTCTCCTATTCCCTCCTATTCCCTCCTATTCCCTCCTACTCCCTCCTCCCCGAACCGCTTCGAACCATTTTTTTTACTCATCCTTTCGAAAGCCTTTGATGGACATGACGCGTGTGTACGTGTACGTGTATGTGTACGTGTATGTGTGCCACATGTCTTCGGTATACATAACTGGGGCAGTTAGGCAAGCCAGAAAGAAGCAGCTTGTTCTTAATTCGAACAGTAATACGGGAAGAATTTTATTTCCTAAGCGACTCCACTGTCACATGAAAGGGACCGCGTACCGCATTTCGTCATGTCTTGCATGCTGTTGCACCGTGTGGTACGAAAGTTCGTGGTGCGTTTGAGTGGTGCGAGATTATCTACATTAAAATGTTCATGACTTTTTTTTTTTTTTTCCTCTCTTCTCTCTCTTATACTTCCTCTTTCTACTTCTTTAAAATGGTCATGACTTTTTTTTTTTTTACTTCCTCTTTCTACTTCTTTTCCTGCTTAATAAAATGGAAAGCGGATTTCTCAACTTGATGTAATGGCGACCTTATTTGTTAAGTTGTTCGCGGCCGTGGACTCGTTTGTGGGCTTGTAGATAGATAGATAGATTTGTAGTATGTAAATGTATGTGTATGTATTTGTAGACGTGTGTATATTTGTGTGTATATATATGTATATGTATATATATATATACATATATATATATATATATATATATATATACATATACATATGTATATATATGTATATGTATATGTATATATACATATACGTATATATATATATATATATATATATATATATATATNTGAACGTATCAGTATTGGGTCGAACCCTTTTTTTTTTTGCTTGCCTCTTCAGAGAGTGTGTTTTACGTGTAAACTTCCGTGTTGCGATTGACTTGCAAATTCCCCCTCGGGTGTTACAGCAGAGTTAGAATCAACATTGGCGATATGTCCATTGTTAGATAACCTTGAAGGCAAAGGAAAACAACGAGGTGGTTCGTGTTTTCTTTGCGAACGATATTGTAGCTTTTCCCTTTTTTTTTCTTTTTTTGTGTCTAAAATAAGGTCGTTTGGATGGTTGTCATAGAAACCCGGTTCATATACAAGTGTTATTGAAGCCCAATTGTATATGTTTTGCAATCCTAGCTTTTATTGAAGGTGTTATAGAAGTGTTATGGAAATCCACTTGTCAAAAGATATGGAAAGCCAGTTGTCATTGAAATTGTGGAAACTCGAGTGTTATTCGAATGTTATTGAAGTCCAATTAATAGTGGCTGTGTTCTTGAAGACCACTTACTTACTGGTAAAGTTTCTATCGGACTGGAAACTCGCCTTAATTGGGTCAGATCACAGGTTGATTTTCTCACGGGGACACATGGCGCCGCTTCCTGCTTGTGCTTGCGTCAGGGATAAATTCTGCCTCTCGCACTGACTTTCTTCAGACCGTCAGCATTTTGAGGAGGAGTTTGTTTGCCGAAGTTTCTCACTTTGCAGCCCTTTTTTGTGATCTTGTCTTGTCTTCTTCTGCTTCTTTCTTCTTATTCTTATTCTATCTTCTTTCTCCTTTTTTTCTTATTTCTTCTTCTTATTCTATTTTACTTCCTTCTTTCTTCTTCTTCTTCTTCTTTCTCCTTTCTTTTTTCTTCTTTCTTCTTCTTTTTCTTCCTCTTCTTCCTCATCATCTTCCTCCTCTTCTTCTTCTTCTTCTTCTTCTTTTCCCTTCTTCTTCTTCTTCATTCCCCTTCTTTCTCCTCACTCTTTCTTCTTCTTTCACCTTCCTTCTTTTTTCTTCTTCTTCTTCTTTTTACTTAACTTGTCGCGCTTTTCTTTTCGAGGTTGAAGGTCAACCTAATGTCCGTACGAGGCATTAAAGTGCAACACCGCCATAGTCTGCTTATCATATGCATAACCTTGAAAATGAGAAAACAATACATCTCTCATCGTAGACTACACATTTAATTAATAAAGCTGTCAGACAATGCATTCCCTTGCGTTCAACCAGGAGGAGGTGCTAAAGTTATTAACATCTTTTTATTTTATTTTTTTATTTTTTCACGGCACTTCAAGTCTGCTGGCAATTAGGAGGTTGTTTAGAGCGGCGTGAATCATGTATTAATAGACTAACCATTGTGTGGGCGCGGCGTGTAATTAGAGTTTAGGATGGTTATGAATTTGAGGTTGTTGAAGGATGGATGGGCGGGCGATGGTTAGAAAGGTCAGCCTGTTTGTGGTGGTCTTTATGGGCTTAGTCGATGGTATTTACTTATGATGACCTTTTTTTAATACGCCTTTTCTCTTTCTTTACCTTTCTTAGGTTTTCTGTCTTCTTTTTTTTCCCTCTGTCTCCTTTCCCTTCTTCTGTTCTTGTTTTTTCATCTGTATCTTACCTCTCTTTTCTCCTATTCTCTACTCATTCTCCTTTCACTTTCCAGCATATATTTTTTCCCTTTTTCTCCCTCTTCTTTCCTCTTTGTTCATTTCCCTTTCTCTCTCCTTATTCTTTTTTTTCGCCCATTTTTTATTTTCTTCCATTCTTTTCCCGCTTTTCTGTTCATTCTCCTTCTATTTTCCTCTTCTTTCCTGTCTCTTGTTCTTTCTTCATCCTTCCTCTATTCTGTGGTTTTGTTCTGTTCTTTCTCCTTCTGTTTTCCTCTTCCTTCCTCTCTCCTGTTCTTTCTCCTTCTGTTTTCCTCTTCCTTCCTTTCTCCTGTCTTCCTCTTCCTTCCTCTCTCCTGTTCTTTCTCCTTCTGTCTTCCTCTTCCTTCCTCTCTCCTGTTCTTTCTCCTTCTGTTTTCCTCTTCCTTCCTCTCTCCTGTTCTTTCTCCTGTTTTCCTCTTCCTTCCTCTCTCCTGTTCTTTCTCCTGTCTTCCTTCCTCTCTCCTGTTCTTTCTCCTGTCTTCCTCTTCCTTTCTCTCTCCTGTTCTTTCTCCTGTCTTCCTCTTCCTTCCTCTCTCCTGTTCTTTCTCCTGTCTTCCTCTTCCTCCTCCATCGCCATTCTCCATCTCCGTCATTCCTCTCTCAACCGTATCCAAAAAAATCTGAAAAAAAGTCCTGCAGCGGTTACAAGTCGCGCATGTTAGACGTAGTAATAAATTTTATGAAACATAGCCGTTCAGCCGTGATTTAACCTAGCACCGGGAATGCAGTTGTTAATGCAGTCTCGTCGATCCCAGTTGCATTATCTTTTGGTTCTGTTTATTGCATTTCGTAACATTTTGGATTCTTTGGGTTAAAAATTCCGTGTGTGTTTAAGTGCGTTTATGTTTTACGCTTATTTAAAAAAAATATCTGGTCTGTATATAACCCCCCTTACTATTTACCTCAAAAGCTTTTTTTTTTTTTTACGTAAACATTATCCACTTCTAAAATACGCAAGAATATATGACACCTGTATCCGTTGGGAATGGACTTTGTATCTCAAGGTAAGCACAGTGCTTAGAGGTAATCAATGTTCCTCGTTATAGCTCAGACTTGTACAAAGATGTGTTCTTGCTTTTGAGTTTTTTTTGTTTTTTTGCCATTAAGGTTTTTGTTGTAATGGTTATTACTGGTTATTATGGGTGTGTTGTTTAGGTTTTGTGTCTGGTCGTTTATTTTTATTTTTTGTTATGGTTCGTATGATCATTATGGTTATTATGGTTGTTATTATTAGTAGTGGCAATATTATGATTGTTATTATGATTATCCTTATCCTTTTTATGGTTATGGTTTTCAAAGCGGTCCTTTTTTTCTCCTTGCTTTTCATTTCTTTTTATATCTCTTTCTTTCTGTCTTACTCTCTTTCTGTTTGTTTTTTTTCTCTCTGTCTCTCTCTCTCTCTCTCTCTTTCTCTCTTTCTCTCTCGCTATCTCTTTTTTCTTTCTCTCTTTCTCTCTTTATTTCTCTCTTTCTCTCTCATTCTCTCTTTCTTTCTCTTTGTCTCTTTCTCTCTTCCTTTCTATATCTCTCATTCTCTCCTTCTCTCTCTCTCTTTCTCTCTCTCACTCTCTCTCTATCTCTTTCTCTCTCTCACTCTCTCTCTCTCTCTTTCTCTCTCTCTCTCTCTCTCTCTCTCTCTCTCTCTCTCTCTCTCTCTCTCTCTCTCTCAGAGAGAGAGAGAGAGAGAGAGAGAGAGAGAGAGAGAGAGAGAGAGAGAGAGAGAGAGAGAGAGAGAGAGAGAGAGATAGAGAGAGATAGTGACGCAGAAAAAGACAAATACAGACGAAACACACCTTCCAATTCTGATACAAACATCAACGAAAGATCTTTAAGAAAACTCGCAAAGAAAGAGAAGTTATGAAAAGAAAAGAGATATTACATGTGAAGAAAGAAGATGAAAAAGAAGAGAAAGAGGAGAAGCTGACCTTCCCGACCCGTGATTAATTTATTACGAATTACGAGGAACGTCTTTGTTGCAAATACGCGCGTGCTTCGTCGGCCCACTTGACCCTCTCCGCGCTCGTCCTCTCACCTCCCCACCTCCCCACTTCCCCACTTCCCTCCCCTCCCCGATTCTTCTCTCTTTATTCTTTTCCTTATTCTTGTCTTCTCTATGCTTTTCTTCCTTTCCATCCCTTTTCCCTTTTTTCTGTTTTTCCTCTCCCTCTACCACTCTTCCTCCCTCTATTCCCCTTCTCCCTCCCTCCCTCTATTCCCCTTCTCCCTCCTTCTCCCTTTCTCCCTCCTTCTCCCTTTCTCCCTCCTTCTCCCTTTCTCCCTCCCTCCTCCTCCTCCTCCTCCTCCTCCTCCTCCTCCTCCTCCTCCTCCTCCTCCTCCTCCTCCTCCTCCTCCTCCTCCTCCATCCCTCCCTCCTACTCCCTCCTCCGCGAACCGCTTCGAACCATTTTCTTTTACTCATCCTTTCGAAAGCCTTTGATGGACATGACGCGTGTGTACGTGTACGTGTATGTGTACGTGTATGTGTGCGTGTATGTGTGCCACATGTCTTCGGTATACATAACTGGGGCAGTTAGGCAAGCCAGAAGCAGCTTGTTCTTAATTCAAACAGTAATACGGGAAGAATTTTATTTCCTAAGCGACTCCACTGTCACATGAAAGGGACCGCGTACCGCCTTTCGTCATGTCTTGCATGCTGTTGCACCGTGTGGTACCGAGTACGAAAGTTCGTGGTGCGTTTGAGTGGTGCGAGATTATCTACATTAAAATGGTCATGACTTTTTTTTTTTTTTTTTTTTTCCTCTCTTCTCTCTCTTATACTTCCTCTTTCTACTTCTTTTCCTGCTTAATAAAAATGGAAAGCAGATTTCTCAACTTGATGTTATGGCGACCTTATTTTGTTAAGTTGACCGCGGCCGTGGACTCGTTTGTGGCCATGTAGATAGATAGATAGATTTGTATGTATGTAAATGTATGTGTATGTATTTGTAGACGTGTGTGTATGTTTGTGTATATATATGTATAAGTATATGTATATATATATATATATATACATATATATGTATATATATATATATATATATATATATATATATATATATATATATATATACTGTATATATATATATATATATATATATATATATATATATATATGTATATATATACATGTATATATACATATATATATATATATATATATATATATATATATATATATATATATATATACATACATGCGTATATGTATATATTCATGCATATATGTATATATACATGTGTATATGTATAGATATGTGCATTTATGTATATATACATGTGTATATGTATAGATATGTGCATTTATGTATAGATACGTGCGTATATGTTTATATATATATATATATATGTATATGTATGTATGTATATATGTATGTATGTATATATGTATGTATACATGCGTATATGTATGTATGTATGTATATATGTATGTATACATGCATATATGTATGTATACATGCGTATATGCATGTATTCATGCGTATATGTATGTATTCTTGTGTATAGGTATGTATACTTGCGTATAGGTATGTATACATATATGTATGTGTATATATACGTATACACATATGCACGTATATGTATATACACACACAAGTATATGTGTGTGCGTGTGTAATATTATTGTTTTGAATGATTGTGAGGAAGAGGACAGAAAATGGGTAAAGAAGAGAGAGAGAGAGAGAGAAAGAGAGCGAGCGAGCGAGCGAGCCAGAGGGGCAGCGAGAGGAAGAGAGAGAAAGAGAGAGAAAGAGAGAGAAAGAGAGAAAAACGACACCCGTTAACAAGGCAAAGCTGAATCGAGGCAATCAGCATTACGCGAGTGTGAATGAAAGCCTCCTCGCCTCTGCTCGCTGGCTGCCCTGAAACGCCCTTTTCACGGTGGAAAGGAGCGCTAAAAATGTGTTATACAAGGCTGTTATGGGCGTGTGTGCGTCCCACTTTGTCGGCGTTTCTGACGGGCGGAGACGGGGAGATAGAGATATGGATTGATAGATGAAAGGGAGGATGGGTTAGCTTACTATATTTGGAGATTCATTCGCATGCGATTATGCTTGTTTTATTACGTATATGTATGTAATTATGCATATGTTTATGCACGCACACTCATACTCATACTCAAACACACATTCACACTCAAACTCACACTCACACTCATCCCCTCTCACACTCACTCACACTCACACTCTCTCACACTCACACTCATCCCCTCTCACACTCACTCACACTCACACTCTCTCACGCTCACACTCACACTCTCTCACACTCACACTCTCTCACACTCACACTCTCTCAAACTCACACTCACACTCTCTCAAACTCACACTCACACTCACACACTCACTCACACACTTACACACACACACACACACACACACACACACACACACACACACACACACACACACACACACACACACACACACACACACACACACACACAAATACACATAGGTTCACACAAGACATGACATCAAGTAACGATAACGAATCTCATTTGCATGAAATTAACGGCGTTTCGTTGACATTATAGTTATTGTGGCCGGTCATGTTTATTTATTTATTTTATTTTTTATTTTTTTTATTTTTTTTTTTTTACC
>BOPN01000476.1:223341-238341 GCA_017312705.2 Penaeus japonicus
TCACTGGAAAACCCTACATTAGAATAATCAAACTCATTGTATTACGCACGCATGTAATTACAACGTACTCACCCGCACACACGCCCTCACACACACACACGCGCGTGCGAGCAGAGCTTACACACTGGAGCTTACGCTAACACCAATTCTCTCAATGAATAGCTATCGGTCAATCTTAAATAATGGTCTTTAACTTAAGCTTTCAATCTGATAGGAATATCTCTATATATATATTTATTTATATATATATACATTGTTGGGGGAACAATCCGTTACGGTTAATTTATAAAATTGCTCTTATAGAAATGACTTAATCTACTCATTCGAAAAGCCGTACGTTTTTTTTGTTTTTTTTCGTTGTTGTTGTTTTTTATTATCATTATTGTGGAGTCATTCATATAAATGATACTAGAGTCTCGTGTATGGATGAATTGCCTGGATTTGGTTGCAATGTGGACCGATTTATGAATGGGCGAGTTTGGCACCGTGTTTAGCGATATATGTATTTATATATTTACACTGTGATCGCTGTTAAAGCCTTGGCTATAAATAACGTGTGTATTATGTATGTATGTGCTGTATATATACTGTACTATATACTGTGTATATATACTATATATATANGAAGGAGAAGGAGAAGGAGAAGGAGAAGGAGAAGGAGAAGGAGAAGGAGAAGGAGAAGGAGAAGGAGAAGGAGAAGGAGAAGGAGAAGGAGAAGGAGAAGGAGAAGGAGAAGGAGAAGGAGAAGGAGAAGGAGAAGGAGAAGGAGAAGGAGAAGGAGAAGGAGAAGGAGAAGGAGAAGGAGAAGGAGAAGGAGAAGGAGAAGGAGAAGGAGAAGGAGAAGGAGAAGGAGAAGGAGAAGGAGAAGGAGAAGGAGAAGGAGAAGGAGAAGGAGAAGGAGAAGGAGAAGGAGAAGGAGAAGGAGAAGGAGAAGGAGAAGGAGAAGGAGAAGGAGAAGGAGAAGGAGAAGGAGAAGGAGAAGGAGAAGGAGAAGGAGAAGGAGAAGGAGAAGGAGAAGGAGAAGGAGAAGGAGAAGGAGAAGGAGAAGGAGAAGGAGAAGGAGAAGGAGAAGGAGAAGGAGAAGGAGAAGGAGAAGGAGAAGGAGAAGGAGAAGGAGAAGGAGAAGGAGAAGGAGAAGGAGAAGGAGAAGGAGAAGGAGAAGGAGAAGGAGAAGGAGAAGGAGAAGGAGAAGGAGAAGGAGAAGGAGAAGGAGAAGGAGAAGGAGAAGGAGAAGGAGAAGGAGAAGGAGAAGGAGAAGGAGAAGGAGAAGGAGAAGGAGAAGGAGAAGGAGAAGGAGAAGGAGAAGGAGAAGGAGAAGGAGAAGGAGAAGGAGAAGGAGAAGGAGAAGGAGAAGGAGAAGGAGAAGGAGAAGGAGAAGGAGAAGGAGAAGGAGAAGGAGAAGGAGAAGGAGAAGGAGAAGGAGAAGGAGAAGGAGAAGGAGAAGGAGAAGGAGAAGGAGAAGGAGAAGGAGAAGGAGAAGGAGAAGGAGAAGGAGAAGGAGAAGGAGAAGGAGAAGGAGAAGGAGAAGGAGAAGGAGAAGGAGAAGGAGAAGGAGAAGGAGAAGGAGAAGGAGAAGGAGAAGGAGAAGGAGAAGGAGAAGAAGAAGAAGAAGAAAGGAGTAAAAGGAGGAGGAGGAGCAGGAGGAAGGGAACCAGAAGAGGTAATGAAGATGCGCGAGAGGATTTATCAATAAGATTTGAGGCTTAGCATCGAGATAGTGGGCGTGTAATCAACGAAGCAGGCGACCTATACAGACAATTTCACGGGATATCAGGAGGGAGGTGGGTTAGGGGGTAGGGGGATAATGGCATTTTCATTATTGATTGGGTTTTGTGTTGTGTTTTATCGTTATCGGTATCGTTATTATTATTATTATTATCATTATCAATGTCATCATCGTCGTCGTCATCATCATCGTCATCTTCATCTTCTTCATCTTCATCTTCTTCATCATCATCATCGTCCTCGTCCTCGTCCTCGTCCTCATCATCATCTTCTTCATCTTCTTCGTCTTCGTCATCATCATCATCATCATCACCATCACCATCATCACCACCACCACCACGATCACCACCATTGTTATCAAATATCATCATCATCACCATTATATTAGTTATTATCATCATCATTATTTTTATTGAGTTATTTATCATTTGTTTTTCCTCAGTTACATTTATTTATTAAAGCCATAAAAAAACAATGAAAATAGATAAAGGGTAATTGAGCAAAAAGTTTAATTAAGAATGGAAATTAACCGAAGGAAGAAGTGGATGAAAAAAAACGAACATAAAGGGAAAAAAGGATAATAGGGATGTCGAGAAAATAAAGATATATTTAAAAAAAATAGTGTTATGTATATAGACTTACGATAAAGGAACATCTTAGCGAGAAATAGGGAAAAATCGATAATAAGATGTATTTTGTAGAATTTATTATTATCATTTTGATTAACTTTTGGTCTTACGATGATGGCGATAATGATAATGAAATGATGATTATACATATAATGGAAATGATTGTAAGGGCTTTATCTTGTATGTACTGGTATTTATGAATATTTTCATCATTTCAAATCAATTGCAGACATGTATTTCTTATCACTTATCAGTTACTCAATCTATCAAATTTCCTGTTGGTATTGATTCACTCATGTTTACTCATCGTTAATGGATCTGCGTGCTTATCCGTTTATTGCAGTTCCCGTGATCTTCGTGGGTTAATATCCGCCATTTATTTCCCCCTTGCGTGTTGTTATCCGATTCCCCTATCTCCTCCTTTCGCTGGTTTTCTCTACCCTTCCTCCCCCCCCCCCTCCCTTCTTATCCCCTCTAATTCTTGTATTCGTTCGGTTTTTTTAATTTATTTATTTTACCATTTTGGTTTGGCTTGCTGGAGGTGTGTGTGTGTGTGTGTGTGTGTGTGTGTGTGTGTGTGTGTGTGTGTGTGTGTGTGTGTGTGTGTGTGTGTGTGTGTGTGTGTGTGTGTGTGTGTGTGTGTGGAGCTGGGTTGTGTGCGTGATTGAGATGTGTGAGTGTCCGTACAGGCAGGTGATACGGTACGGAAATTGGGAGACAGATAGAGGGAAATGGCAGGTATATTGCTAGCTCGGTGGGTTGAATTGGGCTGATTCAGATTAATAGATGAAGGTATGGGTGGTGTGTTTTGTTTTAATCTCTCGGTCGTGAGCGATAATTGACATTCATATACACGTATCTATGTGCATTCACTGGCCAGAGTCAGTGTCAGATTCGGTGTCTGTTTTATAGTCAGTGTCAGCATCAGCATCAGAGGCAGTGTTAGTGTCATTGAGTGAGTGAGTGAGAGAAAGTGACAGAGAGAGCGAAAGCGAGAGAGAGAGAGAGAGAGAGAGAGAGAGAGAGAGAGAGAGAGAGAGAGAGAGAGAGAGAGAGAGAGAGAGAGAGAGAGAGAGAGAGAGAGAGAGAGAGAGAGAGAGAGAGAGAGAGAGAGAGAGAGAGAGAGAGAGAGAGAGAGAGAGAGAGAGAGAGAGAGAGAGAGTATTGAGTACACCTCGGCGCCTTCCTGTCCAGACCTTTACCATAAAGTCACATGACTCCTTCCCCATTCCTCTCCAACACAGCGAGAGAAAGCTTATCATTTTTGACAGAAAGCACCATATAATCATCTCCAAGGTGAGGCTTGCCAGAAGGGGCCGTGGGGGTGGGAGAGGGATGGGGATGGGGATGGGGAGGGGAAGGGATGGGGTGGGAGGTAGAGGGGAGAGGGATGGGGTGGGAGGTCGAGGTGGAGGGGAGGGTAAGGGGTGGGAGAGGGATGGGGAGGGAGGTAGAGGGGGAGGTCGAGGTGGAGGGGGAGAGGGATGGGGTGGGAGGTAGAGGGTAAGGGGAGCGTGCATGAAAGGGAGAGGAAAGTTTGATTATGTCATCGCCGACTTCGCTTGATTGTAATTAATCCTTCCCGACGCGTCTGTTCGCTGTAATTATCTTGTGTGAGGAATAATACGCTCACTGATTACATGCGAGATGACTACAGCTGTGCCTGCGACGTGAAGGATGACCTGTGTTTATGACCATGACCTGTAATTATGTTCATGACCTGTCTATAGATCAACCATATACCTCTTTAAACGTCATGATTTCTTAGGGATTCTTAGGATGACCTGTATTTATGACCATGACCTGTATTTATGATCATGACCTGCCCATAGGTCAACCATATACCTGTTTAAACGTCATGATTTCTTAGGGATTCTTAGGATGACCTGTATTTATGACCATGACCTGTATTTATGATCATGACCTGTTCATAGGTCAACCATATACCTGTCAAAGCGTCATGATTTCTTAGGTATTCTTAGGGTGACCTGTGTTTATGACCATGACTTGTCCATAGGTCAACCATATACCTGTTTAAACGTCATGATTTCTTAGGGATTCTTAGGATGACCTGTGTTTATGACCATGACCTGTCCATAGGTCAACCGTATGCCTGTTTAAACGTGATGATTCCTGAGGGATTCTTCATGGAACATGAATAAAAATTAACAGAATATTATTTAGGGGTTTGGTATTTTTCTCAGTTAGGGAAAACAAAAATGGACACTTTGTACGATGCGAATAGAGGTCGATTTTGTGAAGACCGTTTTTGTCCCTCATGTTGCAAGGTGTTTGGAGTTACTGTGGAAATGCACGAAGATGCTGAACTTGGACTGCAAAGTAGGTGATTTTTTATACGTCTTCTTGGAAAAGAAGAAGAAAAACAGATAGTGCGAAGGAATCATTTGCACTGACATGAAAACTTTGGTTAGATGAATGCAATAACTGCAAGATCACAAAATAGAGTTTAATAGATAGCAATATCCTGCGAAAAAAGAAAGCCTTCATACAATGCAGTTTGTAAGATCATAATCCTTTTGGTGCGCAGTTTGTCCAAAAGTGTTTTTGAATCCATAACTGACTGATATCTTATCCCCCCCCCCCCAATAATAAAATGCATCACACTACAGAGGTGTTAGTGAGAGTGAGAGAGTGAGAGTGAGAGTGAGAGAGAGAGAGAGAGAGAGAGAGAGAGAGAGAGAGAGAGAGAGAGAGAGAGAGAGAGAGAGAGAGGGAGAGGGAGCGAGCTGTATGTGTGGTAATTGATTTACTTTGGGTCACGTTTAATCGCAAGGCCACATTAAATAACTAAAAACCTTCAAAGCAAACTTTTGTTTGTAGTGGAAATTCCTTGCACAAAGTTCGCTCTCCGTTCGGCGCTTTATTAGAAGATAAGATAGCCCCGGGAATTGCAGGCTTTGCAAGATCCTTCCCTGCACTTAGAGCAAGGCTCCATGGTGGTTGGACGAAGGGAAAAAGGGGAAAGGGGAGAAGAGGGAGGGAAATACCACACGCAAAATTCCTTAACAACATTTATCGCTCGCTTTGTGGAACGATGCAATTTGCAATAAATCCCAGATTACTTCCGGTTAATGATTCACCTAGGACTCCCCCCCCCTCTATCCCTTTTCTCCCTCTTCTCCCTCGCGACCTCCCCACTTCTTCGTATATAGGGGAAGACCTCAACACCCGCTAATGGGGTCCCACTGTACACGCTTTGAGGTCGCGTTTGAGTCCATTGAAGAGGGAGGGAAACCGGAGGGTGGAACAGCACGGCCAACAGGTGTTTTGGGGGTTCCTTTGCAATGGGTGTTTCTTTGCAATGGGGTTTCGTCCTTGCAGCTGTCTCTTTTCTTAGGATATTCTTTGTTGTTGTTCGATGGAGCAGGAGTTGCAACCGAAGAATGTATGTTAGTCATGTTGTTCCTGCAATAGCTAAAGATGCTGGTTGCGTGTATTGTTATTGATATTTTTACTAAAATTGTCATGAATGTCGTTTTTTATGTATTATCATATCATTTAGTATCATTCCTCTTATTATTATTATAATCATCATCATCATCATCATCATCATCATCCTTATATTGATGATATTGATTATGATTATAATACTAATAAAAGTAACAATGTTGTTGATTATTATTATTTCATATTATGCAGTATTATCATTATTGTACCGTTCTTTCATTTCCTCATATTATCTCTTTAATCAATATCTAGCTTATTCATATTTCCGTTTTCCGTTTTTTTACGAACTTTTTGTCTGAAAAACTTTTACTGAATTGAGATCGGCTTGGCCTACAGGTGCATGGCAAGGTCTCATATCCCGTTGACAGAATAAACCCTTTATCGAAAGCTTTTTGTGTACGGCGTTGTGCACACACACATACGCATACACAAACATACACATGCACATGCACATACGCATACGCATACGCATACACATATACATACAGACACACACACAAGCATAAACAGACACACACAAGCATAAACATACACAGACAAACACACACACACACACACACACACACACACACACACACACACACACACACACACACACACACACACACACACACACACACACACACACACACACAGACACAATCATTTACACAAACATATATAAATACATGAATGAGTATGTGGTGATAGGGCGGGGGACAGAGACAGAAACTTATCTGTTAGCATTTTGGCGTAAGAGTTCATTTAGCTTCCAAAAGGGACAGAGTTAGCATAATGGATGCGGTTACTGCCAATTCAGTGATTTGGGGGAAATTTACATATCGTTGGAGGTAAAATTTGGAGTCGAGTTTTCGTCTATGTTATCTTTATGAATAGTACACTTTTGTCTTTTTTCACATTGAATGACCATGGGAGAGGAGGAAGAACAATTGAAATGATGTTTTCATTAATTCTTTCTTCGTATTCAAGCCATATGTGTTTGTTTTGTTTCATAGAGCGAATTTCATTAATTGTAAAGGTGTTTAGCTAATAATGGAGAAATAGATAGATTATTATAAGAAGTGAAAGAAAAAAAACTTATTAGTTTGATATGTTCTAATTATTATTTTATTTGCTTCGTTGCAATTATTGTTTGTTTAGTTAATTAAGAGTTGAGTAATTTTGATTAGATCATTTCAGTATTGGTATTTTTTTCTCTCGTGAACGTGTAAATGATGATTCTTATTCAAGTCGGTAATTTGTTTAATTTATGATAGCTTTTTACTTATTTTTGTGTAATTTTCATGAAGAAAAACAAAAAGGATATCCCATTTATTGAGTTATTTTTTTCTGTGTAAAGATAAACATCCGCATCAGCCATTCAAATATACAAAGTCAATGATAAACAAAATCAAATGCATTAAAGTCTTGTTTCCCGGAATAAGGTCTAAGACAATGAAAAGCTAGATGAATTCCACATGATAGGCTTAGATTTTTTAATTAAATGATTGTCTTCAATTATTGTCGAAGTTTCAAGAGCGCGGAATCGGATAACGCCACTCCTCACGCACGCTGATTGGTGGTCGCTCATGGCCAATGGGAGGGTCGCTTTCCTCGTGGATTTTGTTCTTCCTTTTTTGGCGGGAAATGAGGTTAGAATTTCAGTCTTGGAATGTTCGTTGTATCAAACATGCTGTATCACTTTGTTTCGCTGTATTTCTTTTCTTTAATCGATGATCAACTTCGTAAGTGGTCTCATTATAGTTTTAAGACTGTGATGAAAATGCATAAGAAACGAATATAGATGTTGCGTATGAAGTTTCACCACTGACGGCCCCCGCCCATTTCCACCCTTCATGATAGGTCTCTATCTACATGTAAATGTTGGTTTTGTGTCGTCTGGCAGAAAACCGACTTTCAGTGTATTGGATATTTTATTGTCGTGTCGCATCTCTCGTATAGTTGCATTCTCCTGAAGCACAATGTGATTTTTAACGTTAATTAGTTTCCCTTTTGCCTGCATACCTCCGAAGTTGACCAGACGAAGAAAAATAGAAAAAAAAACAAAAATTGTAAAAGAAAAAGACAAAAAAGTTGATCTGTTTCACTCGAGAGACTTTGGAGACGCACCATAACACCCCCCCCCCCCCCCCCCCCCCCCCCCCCCCCCCCCCACCCCCCCCCCCCCCCCCCCCCCCCCCCCCCCCCCCCCCCCCCCCCCCCCCCCCCCCCCCCCCCCCCCCCCCCCCCCCCCCCCCCCCCCCCCCCTTCACCACTCCGGCAGTCTTATTTTCTCTCTCTCTCTGCTTCTCTCTTCGTCCCGTTATCTCTATCTTTATATTACTCTCTCTTTGTCTTTTTTCTCTCATTCACCCATTTACCTACTTACGTACCTCCCTCCCTACCTCCCTACCTATCTCCCTATCTCCCTATCTCCCTATCTCCCTATCTCTCTATCTCCATTTATTCCATCTTCATCTCTCGTCCTCTCTCCCTCCTCTCTCTCGTTCTCTCTTCCTGTCTTTATCTCACTCTCTCTCTCTCTCTCTTCGCCCACTCCATCTGTCTCTCTCTCCTCTCCCGCTCCTCTCCACGCCTTTGCTCTCCGTTCCTCTCGCTGGCACCGTCAGCCCACCACGCGTGTCGTTGAAAGCTGACGTCAGCGCTGATGTATTTCCTCATAAAAGTCTGAATTCATACTCTCAACACATTTCCAACGCAAACGGTATATCATACAAGATCACGCGCGTACACACACGCACACACACACACACACACACACACAAACACACACACACACACACACACACACACACACACACACACACACACACACACACACACACACACACACACACACACACACACACACACACACACACACACACACACACACACACACACACACACACACACACACACACACACACACACACACACACACACACACACACACACACACACACACACACACACACACACACACACACACACGCACGCACGCACGCACGCACATTTAACACGCGACTTCCCCCCCTCTCCCCTCCCCTCCCCTCCCCTCCCCCCCAAACACCCACACACACCCAAGCACACATTAAACTTCACTGCCCAACTCCCAACAAGTACCATCTACCTGTCAACACTTCAAGAACAAACAAACAAACGTTCCGCTCATCCCGCACGCTTCCGGAAGCTGGTTGCACAAAGACTGGAAACGTTTTGACAACAACAGCCCATGACGTATCGAAACCGCCTAGTTTGAGCTGTCCCCTCGGTTCCTGTGTTAAGTAGCCTCTGCTTTGATAACGTGGGAGGGGAGAGAGTACTAAGTGACGAAGGCTTAGCGGGAGGGGGGGGGGGGGGTTGGTTATGAAGGAGGAGGATGGGGGGGGGGGGATGGGGGATGTAGGGGAGGAGGTGGAGGAGGAGGAGGAGTAAGGTGGGAGGGGGGAAGGGGAGTGGGGGAGGAGGAAGGTGAGAGAGGAGGAGGTTGGGAGGGGTGTAGGGGAGGATAGGGGTTGGGATGGGGAGGTGGAGAAGGAGGATAGGGGTTGGGAAGGGAATGGGAGGAGGAGTAAGATGGGAGAGGGGTTGGGAAGGGGAGTGGGGGAGGTGGAGGTTGGGAGGGGAGTAGGAGAGGAGGAGGATAGGGGTTGGGAAGAGAGTGTGGGAGGAGGAGGAGGTTGGGAGGGGTGTAGGGGAGGATGGGGGAGGAGGAAGGTGGAAGGGGGGAGGGGAGAGGGGGAGGAGGAGGTTGGGAGAGGTGGAATGGCAGTAGGAGATTGAGTAGGGGTGGAGGAGGTAAGGACGGAAGGGGGGTGGGGAGATGGAGAGCAAGTGGTAGAAGGGCAGATCGGGAGTGTAGAGGAGGAGGAGGACGAAGAAGAATAAGAAGATAAATAATAATAATAATAATAATAATAATAAGAAGAAGAAGAAGGAGAAGAGAAGGAAGCTGGAGGAGGAAGCTGGAAGAGGAGAAAGAAAGAAAGAAACAAAGAGAGAGAGTGTGTGAGAGAGAGAGAGAGCGAGAGAGAGAGACACGGATGAATCTTGACACGGTTTCGACCAGATTGCTTCCTAACCTTGCCAGAAATATTAACAATCGCAACAGGAAGTTCTGCGGGGGTGGGAGGGGAGGGAGGGAGGGGGGGAGAGGGAGTAGGGGGAGTAGGGGGGAATGGCAACGTGAGTCAGAGCAGAGTCGTTTAGCCAAGGCCAAGGAGGGGGTGGGGACGGGGGGTGAGGGGTGAGGGGTGGGGGGGGGGGGGGGTGGGGGTGGGGGTGTTCTCCCTTCCACTCTCGCACCGAGTGTCTTGAGTGCGTGAACAGATACGAGACACATACACCGATGGTTCGTATGTGTGTGTGTGTGTGTGTGCGTATTCGTGGCTGTGTGTGTGTATATTTCTACCGTGTATCCGTATTTTTATATAATTTTCATCCGTATTTTATCTTATTTATTCGAATACCTATAATATTTATACACCAACCTGTTCATATCGTAAATACGCAGGGAATTTCCGTCAAATCTGTCTCCACCGGAACCAGGTGAGAACAAGCCCTCTTTCATCCCGCCGTGACAGCTCGAGCGATCTCACCTGTTGCAACTGCAATTGCAATATATATATTTTTACTCTCTCTCTTCAGCAAATGCAAATGGTTTCGTGTTTTTTTTCTTGTGTTGCACCCCGAGTAGGAACGGCAGCGAGCTTCGTTTTTTTTCTCTCTCTGCAACTCGTATTGTTCGGGAAATCTACTAACGAAGGTAATGATTGCTGTGTGTGTGTGTATGACTCACACTTCTCCTTCATACTTCTCCCTTGCTCCCACGCCCTTTCCGTCTTTCTCTTCCCTTCTCCCTTTCCCCTTCTCTTTTCTCCATTTCCCCTTCTCCCTACTGTTACCTTTTCTCCCCTCTCTTCTCCTTCCCTCTCCCTCCCTCCTTCCCTCTCCCTCTCCCTCCTTCCCTCTCCCTCTCCCTCGCCCTCTCTCTCCCTCCCTTTCTCCATACTCTCCTAAATTTATTTATTCCGTAAGATTTGTTTTATGGAATTGGGGAGGGGAAGTAGAATGAGGGAGAAAAAAGGAAAGAAAAAAACAAATATATGGAGAGATGTTGGGGAGAAGGAGGGAGGAGTGTATGAGGGAGAGGGATGATTTAGGAAGGAGAGAAAGGTGAAGGAAAGGGAAGAAGTTTATATAAAGAGGGAATTGAGGGAGGGATGGATGGAGACAGACAGACAGACAAACAGGAAGGGAAGGAGTGAGAAGGGGGAGAGGGAGAGAGTTAGGGAGAAAGAAAGAAAGGAAAGAAGGAAGGAAAGAGAGAAAGAAAAGAGGGAGGAAGGAAGGAAGGCAGGAATGAAAGAAGGAGGAAGAAAGAAAGGAAAAGAGGAAGGATGGAAAGAAAGAAAGGAGGGAGGAAGGAAGGCAGGAAGGAAGGAATGAAAGAAGAAGGAAGAAAGAAAGGAGGGAGGAAGGAAGGAAGGAAGGAAAGAAGAAAGAAAGGAAAAGAGGAAAAAAGGGAGGATGGAAGGAAAGAAAGGAGAAGGAAGGAAGGAAGAAAAAAAGAAAGGAAAGAGATACAAAGCGAGAAAAACCCTCGTCCTCCTCCTCTCCCTTGCTATCTCCCTCCGGGCAAGACTGACAGGGGGAAATATCAGACCAGCTGCTCACCCTCACCCCTTCTTTCCCCTCGCGTCCCAACCTGTTTTTTTCCTGGGGGGGGGGGAGAGAGGTCAAACCAGACGAGACCGAAGCATCTTATCTTCATAGCCAGTGGGTGTGGATGAGAGCCGTGTTTGTACGCCCTCCCCCCTCTCTCTCTTCCCCTCTCCTCTCCCCTCCCTTCCCCTCTCCTCTCCCCTCCTTTCCCCTCTCCTCTCCCCTCCCTTCCCCTCTCCTCTCCCCTCCCTTCCCCTCTCCCTCTCCCCTCCCTTCCCCTTCTTTTTCCCCCTTTGACAAACTTATGTTGAGGGGACTGTGGTGTGTCCCCTCGTCATGCTGGCTTGTGGGAATTGCGCTGTTACGGCTCCTGGTGATGGTGGTGTTACCCCTCTTGTGGTGTGAAACAATAAGGGGGGAAGGGAGAGGTAGGAGGAGAGGAAGGGAGGGGGGGAGGGAGGGAGAGGGAGAGGGAGGGAAGGCAGGGAGGAAGGGAGGGGGAGAAGGAGAGGAAGGGAGGGGGAGAAGGAAGGAAGGAAGGAAGGAAGGAAGGATTTAGAGAGAGAGAGAGAGAGAGAGAGAGAGAGAGATGGCGAAGAGAAGGCAAGAGAGAGGGAGAGGGAAGGCAGGAAGAGAGAAGAGGGGGCCCCCGGTTCTGAGAGGAGGGGAGAGAGGTAGAGAGAAGAGGGGAGGTTCCAAGAGGAGGGGAGAGGTGCCTACAGTAAAGGTACTGTTATCACTCCTGTTCGCAAAGATAAGGATGAAGGAAGGATGTTATTTTTATCCTCCCCATCCTCACCCACTTTGGACTCATGCTGGAGATGGAGAGGATGTGAGTCACTCTCTTTCTCTTTTTCTCTTTCTCTCTCTCTCTCTCTCTCTCTCTCTCTCTCTCTCTCTCTCTCTCTCTCTCTCTCTCTCTCTCTCTCTCTCTCTCTCTCTCTCTCGGTCGCTCGCTCGCTCTGAAAGATGTTTCCCCCTAAAGCATATATCATTTTGTGTATACGAAGGAAGTGGACACAAATTTAATTTTACGCCGACCTGCACACAGAGCGTATGTATAATTATGCGTTTTTTTCCTCTCTCTCTCTCTCTCTCTCTCTCTCCATCTTCGTAACATAATTCACTTAAAGGCGCGCCCCCGTCTACGCACGCTTAGGCCTACTTACAAGATAACGAATCATATTTAGATTAAAAAATACTCATACATACAGATACTCACACTCACACTCGCACACCAACACGCACACGCACACGCACACGCATACACACACATACACGCACGCATACACGCACGCACACACACACACGCACACACACACACGCACACACACACACGCACACACACACGCACACACACACACACACGCACACACACACACACACACACACACACACACACACACACACACACACACACACACACACACACACACACACACACACACACACACACACACACACACACACACACACACTCACACACAAACAAACACTCACACACAAACAAACACAAACACAC
The DNA here is from genome assembly GCA_017312705.2 of Penaeus japonicus. Classification (NCBI taxonomy): domain Eukaryota; kingdom Metazoa; phylum Arthropoda; class Malacostraca; order Decapoda; family Penaeidae; genus Penaeus; species Penaeus japonicus. Next base: position 236,332 of record BOPN01000476.1, read on the forward strand.
AAACAAACACAAACAAACACAAACACACAAACTAACACAAACACAAACACACATCCCCAGACCATACTTCAAAAAAGATGAACAAATCTAGGGCGAAATCTGAAAGGAAATTCACATAATTTCTCTTCAAAACTTTTCAAGATGCTACCTCCCCCCTCCTCCCCCCCCCAAAAAAAAGTACTGTGTCGGTGTTCGTTCGATTTGATCAAATGTTTACATGTTTTTATATCACGGTTATTGCATTGGGAGGTTCGTGTTTGATCGAGAGATTGCTGGGTGTGGGGGTGGGGTGTGGGGGGTGGGGTGGAGGGAAGGGAGAGGGGGAGGGAGAGGGGAAGGGGAAGGGGAAATGAAGGTGAAAAATTGTGGCCAAGTGGATGTGAGGAGGAAATAGGAAAATGTGAACCGAAGGATGGGAAAGATGTTGGTAGTGATTATACGGAGAATGAAATGAGGAACGTTTTTCATATCTTTATATATGTCCGTATATATATATATATATATATATATATATATATATATATATATATATATATATATATATGTGTGTGTGTGTGTGTGTGTGTGTGTGTGTGTGTATATATGTGTGTATGTATGTATGTATGTATGTATGTATGTATGTATGTATGTATATATACATACATACATACATATATATATATATATATATATATATATATATATATATATATATATATATATATATATATATATATATAAGAAAGGTATGAATGTATTTGACGCGTTTCGACGGAGGTTTTTCGTCGAAACGCATACACTTCTTGCGTGTTTAGATATTCAGTCTCATTCATGCCTTTCTTCTACATTTGTCGCTATGAACTTTGTTCATACATATATATATATATATATATATATATATATATATATATATATATATAGAGAGAGAGAGAGAGAGAGAGAGAGAGAGAGACAGAGACAGAGACAGAGACAGAGACAGAGACAGAGACAGAGACAGAGACAGAGACAGAGACAGAGACAGAGACAGAGACAGAGACAGAGACAGAGACAGAGACAGAGACAGAGACAGAAAGAAAGAAAGTGTGCGCGCGCGCGCCTGAATATGTGTCTGTGTATGCTGGTTTATTTACTTATTCAACATTTTTAACTATGATGTAAGTTCAGTGTCCAAACCTGTGTCCCGTCCTTTCTGAACAACTTTTTTTCTTTGTTTTTTGTCTCCTTGAGCCTTTCGTAATTAGTGATATGGAAGTCACTGAAGGGGACTGACCCTCTGATGCGAGTGATATCCATTAGATGTTACCATGACAACTGTCTTTCGTTTTTTGTACTCTCTCTCTCTCTCTCTCTCTCTCTCTCTCTCTCTCTCTCTCTCTCTCTCTCTCTCTCTCTCTCTCTCTCTCTCTCTCTCTCTCTCTCTCTCTCTCTCTCTCTCGCTCGCTCGCTCGCTATCTATCTATCTATATACATACATACATACTTACATTCATACATACATACATACATACATACATATATTCATATATTCATATATATATATATATATATATATATATATATATATATGTATATATATATATGTATGTATGTATCTCCCTCCCCCCCCTTTCCCCCTCTCTCCTATGTCTCGACTGCCACTCTCTGTTTCTTCCTGTATCACCCCCCCCCTCTCCCCCATTTTAACAGCCGAAGGTAAATGCGGCGATGACACAACAGGTTCTCGTGGGTGAGTGCCTGCAGAGGAATGTTTAAGGTGCCATATCGGATGAGGCACTGGCTTGGCTATGACATCCTGTGATCCCGTAGCGTGTTGGTTTATTTTGGAGTAGGGAGGTATTCGTGTTTATTTATTTATGTAATATATGTATGTATATTATATATACATATACATATTTATATATATATGTATATATTTATATATATATATATATATTTATATCTATATATATCTATATATCTAATATATATATATATATATATATATATATATATATATATATATATATATATATATACATATATATAATGATG
>BOPN01000476.1:245841-248341 GCA_017312705.2 Penaeus japonicus
TTTCTCTCGCTCTCTCTCTCTCACTATCTCTCTCTCTTTCTCTCTCTTTTTCTATCTCTTTCATTTTCCTCTCTTTCCTTCGCCCTCTCTCCCTTTCCCTCCCATCTCTCTCCCTTTCTCTTTCCTTTCCCTCTCTCTCCCTTTCCCTTTCCCTTATCCTATCCCCCCCTCCCTTCCCCTCTCCATGTCCTTCTCCCTCTCTCTCTTTCTCTTTACCTTGCTTCCATCCCCCTCCCTCCCTTTCCCTTTCCTTCTACCTCCCTCCTCTCTCTTTACCTTACTTCCATCCCCCTCCCTCCATCTCTCCTTCCTTCCCTCTCTCTTTTCTCGCCTCTCCATCATGCCTTTTCCTTTGTATTGACAAACTCCAATAGTGTTTCTTTTCCCGGGACCCTCGAACTGAGCTCGTATCAGCTTCCGATTCTTTGAGGTGCGGGAGAACCTTAAGTAACCGGCTTGGACTCTCGGTTTGCACGGGGACTCTTCTTTGTCTTGTGGAGAACCGGGTATTTCGCTTATTGACTAATGTGGGGTGGTTTGTTTATGTGTTTTTTTCTTTTCTTTTCTTTTCTTTTCTCTTTTTATCTATTAGTTTTCTGATTCCTGTTGTATCGGAACGGTTAGAGAGACATATCGAAAAAAAGAAAGAAGAAAGGCAGAAAGAGAGAAAGAGGCTGAGACTGAAACTAACAGACTTACAGACAAGGACAGGGACAGGGACATAGAGATAAAGATAAGGGGTGTAAAACACAAGGGGAAAGAGAATGAAAAAAAATATATATAATCTCAACGACCGTCGACGACGTAGACCCAAGACGGATGCCTTACTGTTATAACTTATATTATAATAGCTTTATTCATAGCTGGGAAGTTCCCTGAGGAAACTTCTAGAACAGCTTAAGGCCTTCCGAGACTCGTAATTGTGAAATTACATATTCTAGAACAAAAAGGAAAGAAAAAAAAAAACGATCCAAAAAGGCTAATCTCTCAAACTATAATTACGGAATTCAGAGGAAAAAGGAAATTATTAAAAGTATAAGGACGAATTATCTAATTGCTGCCTCCCAGCCGCCTTTTTATATTTAATTAGAAGACACATCAAGCTATATATGTGTAAATGTACAATATGTATGTATGTACAGTACTATTTGTGCTTGTTCTTTCCACCTTCAAGCTTGTTCTTTTTACCTTCAAGCTTGTTGTGTACTTTCATCCAAAGTTCCCGGATGTGGGCCTTGAGGCTTAGATTTCGTGGCTGATTATGTTCGCGAGATAATTGGCTCCGGTTCGGATTTAGCGACGGGGGTTCGTTAACTTTGCCGCCATTTTTATAGGCCGTTTCGCCGAGATTGTAGCTGCGCGCGCGGCGGGGGGGTTGGGGGGGTTGGGATGGGGTCGGGGGTAGGATGGGGGGTGAGGGGATTAATTGGTTAGACTTAATGGATTTTCTTCTTGGACTTGGGAGTTCGATTTTGGGTTAATTATGGGGGAATGTTTGTTTTGGCGGAGTTTTTTTTTTATTAGTTTTTTCTGAGAGGTGGAAGAAAGGGGAGGGGAGGGGAGGGGGAAGGGGGGCTGGTTAGATTATTAGGTTGTTCAGTTTAGGATTTTGGAGTGAGTCATACTAGTTTTTGAAAAATGTATTTCATCTATTTGTGGATATTTGTTTAAAGTATTCCAACTTTTTTTTCAGAAATGTTTATTTGAATTTTTTTTTCTTGAGTTTAATATTAGGAGTGTTAATTTTGTTTGTTTGTTTTCTGCAACAAACACGTTTTTTCGCCAAGATTTTCCCCCCAAGTATTGTTAAGTTCCAGTCATTAAGAAATATAAATAACTTTCCACTATAAATTTATCCCATTGCATTACATTTTCTACAGAGAAATATATATCCCCCCCGCCCTCCGCCCTCCGCCCCCCACCCCCACCCCCGTCCCGATGCACGATAAAACGATTCATCGTTGCGATATTCGTGGACAACAATTAATCCGTCGGTTAATCATTTAATTACCTTACCCGCATCCGTCCGTCCGTCCGTTGCGGTCACCGTTCCTTGCGGCTGTTTTCGCCATGTTTCGCCCCCCCCCCCCCCCAACAGACAGCCAATTAAACCCAGAATTTCGAGCGTGCAAGTTGTTGTGGTGGTAGCAGGGATGGTAAAAAATGGTGATGGACAGAGAGGGGGTTTCAAGCCGCGTTTTTACTGATTTCTCATTTGTGTGATTTGATTTTTTTTTTATTATTTTTTTATTTATTTATTTATTTATTTATTTATTTTTTGTGTGTATATATGATTTTTTTTTCTACCTAGAATAGTGGGAGAGAGGGAGAAAGACAGACAATGACATGGCTGAGTAAGAGACAGAGACAGAGAGAAGGACAGACAGTGACAGAGACAGAGATAGAGTGAGAGACAGAGATAGAATACTGGGAGAGAGAGGTGAGGAGGGAGGGGGAGGGAGAGAGAAACAGAGGCAGAGACAGAGAGACAGTGACTGAG
>BOPN01000476.1:253341-258341 GCA_017312705.2 Penaeus japonicus
TTAGTATACCTGTTGACGGCAACATACACATCTGCCATTCTCATTCATGGCAATTTTGTTTCTTTCTTTCTTTTTCGGTTAAATCGCTCTCTTACTCCATCGGTGCTATAAAACAAGCAGACAAACAAACAAACAAACAAGGTAAAGTTTCGTAACTATTACCAGTATTGCGAACTCTCTTGTCACTTACTCATTCACTCGTTCGCTCGCTCACTCACTCATTCACTCACTCACTCACTCACTCACTCACTCACTCACCCAATCACCCACCCACTCATTCACTCACTCACCCACTCACTCACTCACCCACCCACCCACCCACCCACCCACTCACTCACCCACCCACCCACTTGCTCACTCACTCACCCACTCACTCTCCCACTCACACTCACTCACTCACTCACTCACTCACTCGCGAGTTCCCGTGAATGGCAGGGGGAGAGTGAGATTATTATGCCCGGGTCTACAAGAGGGAATTTCTATGCATACTTTCGGTGGGGGAGGAGAGGGGGGAGGGGGTGATGTAGTGCTGACAGAGCGTGTAATTATGAATTTATATTTATATTTTTTCTCTCTGTCTCGTTCTCATTGTCTGATTATGAACGTTTGCGTGGGTATGGGGAAGGAAGGAGGGAGGGAGAGGAAGAACGGGGAGTGAGAGAAGGAGAAAGGGTGGGAGAGAAGGAGGGAGGGAGGGAAGGAGAGAGGGTGGGAGAGAGAGAGAGAGAGAGAGAGCGAGAACGCGCGCGAGAGAGAGAGAGGGTGAATGAGAGAGAGCGAGAAAGCAAGAGAGAGAGAAGGTGGGTGAGAAAGAGCGTGAGAGCAAGAGAGACCGAGCGAGATCGAGAGAGAGCACGAGAGAGTGAGCGAGAAAGTGAGTGAGTGAATGAGTGAGAGAAAGAATAAGAGTAAGAGCAAGAGAAAGTGAGAGGGGAGAGGGGTTGAACCACATGTGAGGCACTAGAGCCACATACGCACCGCACATATTTGGCACATATGTAACGAGGAGACCATATGCAGTGCGAAGCTCAACAATGCAAGTGACAACAATGCCGCGTGGCACTCACATGGCACTCTGCTGCGAGAACGGGTGGGTCACCTTGTTGGGCCGTACGTGACATCTCCCTATTTTTTTCTTGTTTTGTTTTGATTTTTCTCGCCTTTTCTTTTCGTTCGATCTTAATTTTTTTTATTTTTCTTTCTTTCTTTATTCTTCATTTTTCCACCTCCCATTATCTTGAATTTTCTCTCGTTCCTTTTTATATCGATTTCGTATTATTTTCATTTATGTATTTTTATTTCTCCAATCTCTTCTCTCTCCTCTCCTCCCATGCGTAGAGAGAGAGAGAGAGAGAGAGAGAGAGAGAGAGAGAGAGAGAGAGAGAGAGAGAGAGAGAGAGAGAGAGAGAGAGAGAGAGATGCCCCCTTTTCATCACTTGTTTCTATCTCATTTCATCTTTTTTTCCCACTTCCTATTCTCTTTCTTTCCGTTCACTTCCTGTTATCGTTTTTATCATCCCTCTTCCTTTTATCACTAGTTTCTCCTATCTCCTCTTTTGACTTTTCCTTTTATCTCCTAATTTTCTGCTGAAAGATACCTTCTTTTTTATCACTAGTGTGTCCCAACTCCTAATTTCTCCTCCCTCTTCCCCTTGTCTTCTCCTCTTATCACTTCTCTCGTATTTTCCTTTTTTTTATATTTTCTCCTCTCTTTCTTCCTTTCTCTACCTGCCTCCAATTTATTTTTAGTTTCTTCCTCCCTTTTTTTATCACTGTATTGACTTCTCCTTTCTTCTATTTTCTCCCATTTCCTTTTCTTTTTCGTCTTTTTCTCTTTTTTTGGTTTTAATCCTATTTCCTTCCTTCTTTCTATCTTCCCATGAGAGAGAGAGAGAGAGAGAGAGAGAGAGAGAGAGAGAGAGAGAGAGAGAGAGAGAGAGAGAGAGAGAGAGATGCTAATGGATGCCTCGTTTTTATTCCTCCTTGATTCTCTCATCCCCTCTTTTATCGCGAATGTCTCCCATCTCTTATCCTCACTAATTCGCCTTTTCGCCCGTTTCTCTTCTCTTTTTTTATTATTTGTTTCTCTTTCCTCCTATCCTTTCCTCTCATGCATAGAGGGAGATTACGATGCTAGTTGATCCCTCGTTTTAATTCCTTGATTCTCCCATTCCCCTTTTATCACGAATTTCCCCCCCATCTCCTATTCTCACTACTCCGTCTTCTCCCAATATTAAAATTTTATCATATATATATTTTTTTCTTCTTCTATTATCTCTTATTCCTCTCTTCTCCCATTTCTCTCCTTTCCGGTCCCTAGTGATCAGTCGGAAAATAATTTTCTGCTTTGGAATTCGATCCGATCCGTAAGGTTAGGAAGGGGGGATCTGATCCGATTGTGATTCTATTAGGGAGATCTCGCGTGCACGGAAGGGGGGGGGGGGTAAGTGGGTGAGGGTGGGTGGGTGAGAGTGGGTGGGTGGGGGGGGGTGGGTTGGAGGGTGGGGGGTGGATGGATGAGAGTGGGGGTGGAGGTGAGTTGGAGGATGGAAAAGAGTGAGTATGTAGGTTGGTTGGTGGGTGGGGATATGGGTGGGAGGGTGGATGAGAGTGGGTGGGTGGGTTGGAAGGTGGGGGTGAGTGTGGAGGGTGGATGAGAGTGGATGGCAGGGTGGGTATGTAGGTGGGTTGGTGGAGAGTGGGAGGGTGGATGAGAGTGGGTTAGAGGGTTGGGGGTGGAGGTGGAGGTGAGTTGGAGGGTGGATGACAGTGGTTGGGTGGGTGGAGGGTGGATGAGAGTGGGTGGAGGGTGGATGACAGTGGTTGGGTGGGTGGAGGGTGGATGAGAATGGGTAGATGGGTGGATAAGAGTGGGTGGGTGGGTGGAAGGTGGATCAGAGTGGTTGGGTGGCTGGATGAGAGTGGGTGGGTAGGTGGGAGGGAGGATGGAAAAGGGTGGGTATGTAGGTGGGGGGTTGGTGGGGGGTGGAGGTGAGTTGGAGGGTGAAAAAGAGTGGGTAGATGGATGAGAGTGGGTATGTAGGTGGGTGGGTTGGTGGAAGAGAGTGGGTGGATGGGTGGGTTGGTGGAAGAGAGTGGGAAGATGGGTGGAGATGAGTTGGTGGGTTGAGGGGTTGAAGAGAGAAAGTGGGTGGGTTGAAGTGAATGAGTGGGTGGGTGACAGTGAATGGGTGGATGAATGAGGGAGAGTGAATGGCTAAAAGAGAGAGAGAGAGAGAGAGAGAGAGAAGGAGGGAGATAAATAGACAGACAGAAACTGATATTTATAAAGAGAATGAGTAAATATATAGGCATCACATACACATATATACATATATGTGTAGGTGTGCGTGCGTGCGTATATGAAGGTTGACCTTTTCCTGTGCACTTAAACTCTTTGTCTTTCCATAAGTGTTCGCACTTTTTATTTCTTTTTCTAATTCCAAGGTCACACACACACAGTCAGATGCGCGGGACCAGCTGAGTCGAGATAGAGACAACACGTAACTGTAAGGGAGTGTGTGTGCGTTGCATTCCAGGGATGGCGGACCTGTTCCAAAAATATCCTGACTCATATTCCAGGAACTCGCGCGAGAAAGGGGAGAGTGAAGGCTCTGCTTAGTGGCACGGTGTCACGCACTGGCTCCTGAGAGTGGCTCCTTCTGGCTTCCTTCTGGCTTGCTTCTGGCTTCTTCTCTTTCCCTCTATCTGGGTCGGCTCTCGGTCACTGTTCTTTGTGTTACTTGTTCTCACTCACGACTTCTGTTTCTCTCGATGTCTTTCTCATTTCTCTCTCGTTCTCTCTCTCGTTCTTTCTCTCTCTCTTTCTTTCTTTCTCTCCTTCTCTCTCTCTCTCTCTCTCTCTCTCTCTCTCTCTCTCTCTCTCTCTCTCTCTCTCTCTCTCTCTCTCTCTCTCTCTCTCTCTCTCTCTCTCTCTCTCTCTCTCTCTCTCTCTCTCTCTCTCTCTCGTTCTCCCTCTTTCTCTCCTTTCTTTTTTCATCTCTCCCTCTCCCTCTCTCTCCTCCTATCCTTTTCTCATCCTCTCTCTCTCTCTCTCTCTCTCACCTTCTCCTCTTCCTCTCCTCTTCCTCTCTCTCCCTCTCCTTCTCCCTCTCCCTCCTCATATCCTTCTCCCTCCCTCTTCTCTTCCTCTCTCTTCCTCTCTTCTTCCTCTCTTCTTCCTCTCACCTGTTCACTCCAGCCACCTGCAGTTTTCTCACGCCTCACCTCGCCCTCATACACACACAGCCTCATTTGGGAAAACTCCCCTCTCCTTTTCTTATTTCAAAAACTCTCATGCTTTTTGTCTTATTGTGAGTATCTTTGCGTTTATGTTTTTTTTCTATAGGCCTAAGCATGTGATTTGCGATTGATATGTCGTTTAAAATTATACCAAAAGAAGGTCATTGGACGTGTTATTGGTGTAGAAAAAAAAATTAAAGATAGATAGATATTATAGAATCAACGTATCTCTGTATCTCTGAGTATCTCTCAGCATCAGACTCATCTCTCGTTCGTTCATCTCCCGGCTTCATCCTTGAAGATCCTCTCGGCCTCTCGTGCTCTTCAGAATAACCTCACTGAAATGATGGTTATGGTCGGCTGGATAAATAATACCAAGAATTCTTTTCAGGCCTTCACGGAGGTTTTTTTTGTTGTTGGTGGATGTGGGGATGTGTGGGTCTGGGTGGGTGGGTATGTGTGTGTGTGTGTGTGTGTGTGTGTGTGTATATGTATATGTATATGTATATGTATATGTATCCGTATATGTATATATATATATATATATATATATATCAATATATATATAAATATATATATATATATATATATATATATATATATATATATATATATATAAATATATATATAAATATATATATATAAATATATATATATATAAATATATATATATATATATATATATATATATATATATCTATATATATATATATATATATAAATATATATATATATATATATAAATATATATATATATA
>BOPN01000476.1:270409-275409 GCA_017312705.2 Penaeus japonicus
GAGAGAGAGAGAGAGAGAGAGAGAGAGAGAGAGAGAGAGAAATCATCATTATTAATGATAATAAAAAACAATAATAACAACAATAAAAATAATGAAAGTATAAGAGAAAGGAGGAAAAACAAAAAGGACAACAAAGAGAAGAAAAAGAAAACAGCCTCTCCCTTTCTCCCTCTCTCTCCGCCCCCCCTCCCTCTCCCTCCCCTTCTTCTCCTTCTCCTTCTCCTTCTCCTTCTCCTTCTCCATCTCCTTCTCCATCTCTTTCTCCCTCTCCCTCCCCCTCTCCCTCTCCTATCTCGAGGTCAGCCTTATGGAACAGCTTCAAGCACGATTCATTTCGGCTCCTTAATTTGAATGTAACATGTAATTTGCATATATTAGCCAGCAACGTGCACCTCTTCCCTTAATTGCGCGATAAATCCAGAATATAATTTCCATTACGGATTCTCATGACCGAAGTTCATTGCGACAAATGTTGAAAAAAAAAGGCATGAAAGAGACGAAATGTCTTAACAACGAAAGCGATGTGTGTGTGTGTGTGTGTGTGTGTGTGTGTGTGTGTGTGTGTGTGTGTGTGTGTGTGTGTGTGTGTGTGTGTGTGTGTGTGTGTGTGTGTGTGTGTGTGTGTGTGTGTGTGTGTGTGTGTGTGTGTGTGTGTGTGTGTGTGTGTGTGTGTGTGTGTGTGTGTGTGTGTGTGTGTGTGTGTGTGTGTATGTGTGTTATAAGCATATATATATACATATATACATATATATATATATATATGTATATATATAAATATATAAATAAATAAATAAATATATATATAAATAGATAGATATATATATATAGATAGATGGATTAAGCACTACTTTCAATAGCAATAACAATAGCAATAACAATAACAATAACAACAACACTAATAATAATAATAACAATAATCCAACGATGATAATAATTACAACAATGATAAAGTTATTAACAATAAAAACAAAAATAATGATAACAATAACACACAACAACAATGTACACACACACACACACACACACACACACACACACACACACACACACACATCCCAATTCATACCCCCCCACCCCCACACACCTCCCCCATGCCCTAATCCAGCCCCCACTCCACAATCACATCCTCAACCTCACTCCCACCCCACCCCACCCACCATCTACCACCCTTTCAACCCCCCTCCACCCCATAACCCCACCCCCACCCCTCCCACGTCCCTAACCACTACCCCCCTCCCACGTCCCTAACCACTACCCCCCTCCCACGTCCCTAACCACTACCCCCCTCCCACGTCCCTAACCCCCATCCCAACCCCCCCTCACCCCCAAAGAAAGCGCCGACTCACTCGGACTCCTCACTAATAGTAATAAACAAGACACCGACTCTTAATTACCCTGGCGTTTCCAGCCTAATTACGGCCTTTAATCACGTCATTCCACCTGCGTCGCGTCACAATTACCTTCCTTAAGGGCGGGTGTCGTTGGCGAAGGGGGGTGGGGGTAGGGGGGTGGGGGGAGGGAGGGAGGGATAGTGGGCAAGAGGGGGGGGGGGGTATCAGAATAAGACAAGAGAAAATAATAAAAAAATGAAAGGGAAAAAAAAATAATAAAAAAAAGATAAGGGGTGAGAGAGGAAGAAAGGAAGGAATGGAGGGAGAGAAGGAGGGAGAGGGGAGGGAGAGGGAGAGAGAGAGAGAGAGAGAGAGAGAGAGAGAGAGAGAGAGAGAGAGAGAGAGAGAGAGAGAGAGAGAGAGAGAGAGAGAGAGAGACATAAAAACATACACAGAGACAAACATAGACCGAGAGAGACAACCAGAAAGGCAGAAACCCAGACAGACAAACACCCGTCTATCGCCCTCAGAACACAGACAGACTCACAGACTACCAGACAGCTACCAGAGCTCTGTGCGCAAGCCAGCGAGAAGAGTCCGCGGCATCTGTCATTTATGCACCGCTGGATCGATCACAACCTCAAGTATTTATGGCAAGGGAGAGGGGTAGATGAGTGTAAGAGAGGGGGGGAGGGAGGAGGGAGGGGGGGAAAGGGCTGAGAGGGCGAAGGGTAGGGGGTTATAACAGATAGCTTCCCCCCCCTCCCATTCTTCCCTTTCACCCTCCCTCTTGCCTCTGCCTACCGCTCTCTCTCTCTCTCTCTCTCTCTCTCTCTCTCTCTTTCTCTTTCTCTTTCTCTCTCTCTCTCTCTCTCTCTCTCTCTCTCTCTCTCTCTCTCTCTCTCTCTCTATATATATATATATATATATATATATATATATATATATATATATATGTGTGTGTGTGTGTGTGTGTGTATATGTATGTATGTATGTATGTATGTATGTATGTATATATATATATATATATATATATATATATATATATGTATATATATATATATATATATGTGTGTGTGTGTGTGTGTATATATATATATGTGTGTGTGTGTGTGTGTGTATGTATGTATGTATGTATGTATGTATGTATGTATGTATATATATATATATATATATATATATATATATATATATATATATATATATATATGTATATATATGTATATGTATATGTATATATATATATATATATATATATATATATATATATATATATATATATATATATTTCTATATGTGAATGTTTCTACTCACGCTCTTTCGCTCACTCCCATCTCTCTCTATCCATCTCCCCCTCTCTCTCTCTCTCTCTCTCTCTCTCTCTCTCTCTCTCTCTCTCTCTCTCTCTCTCTCTCTCTCTCTCTCTCTCTCTCTCTCTCTTTCTCTCTCTCTCTCTATCTATCTATCTCTATCTACTTATCCCTATCTCTATCTCTATCTCTTTCTCTATCTCTCTCTCCCTCTCCATCTCTCTCTCTCCCTCTCTATCTCTTTCTCTCTCTCTTTCTTCCGCTCTATCTCTCTCTCTTTCTTCCGCTCTCTCTCTCTCTCTCTCTCTCTCTCTCTCTCTCTCTCTCTCTCTCTCTCTCTCTCTCTCTCTCTCTCTCTCTCTCTCTCTCTCTCTCTCTCTCCTTCTCCTTCTCCTTCTCCTTCTCCTTCTCCTTCTCCTTCTCCTTCTCCTTCTCCTTCTCCTTCTCCTTCTCCTTCTCCTTCTCCTTCTCCTTCTCCTTCTCCTTCTCCTTCTCCTTCTCCTTCTCCTTCTCCTTCTCCTTCTCCTTCTCCTTCTCCTTCTCCTTCTCCTTCTCCCTCTCCCTCTCTCTCCCTCATTCCAGTCACGGAGGACGGGTCACTGCGACAGCCATTTCGCACACGGGCGCTGCTGAAATCTTCACACACACACACACACACACACACACACACACACACACACACACACACACACACACACACACACACACACACACACACACACACACACACACACACACACACACACACACACACACACACACACACACACACACACACACACACACACACACACACACACGTATTGGCTTTAGAGTGAAGGATCGTGTTATCTTGTGGTGTGTTTGGGGGGGAGGGGTAAGGGGCAGGGGAAGAATAGGGGGGTGGGGGTTGGAAGGGAGCTGCAGACTTGGATCTTTTGTCGCAGTGTTTCTCTCTTTCTCTCTTTCTCTTTCTGTCCTCCTGTTTCTGTTTCCGTCTCTCTGTCTCTCTCTCATAGCTATACACAAACTGTACCCTTATGTAATCTGTACTCTCTCTCTCTCTCTCTCTCTCTCTCTCTCTCTCTCTCTCTCTCTCTCTCTCTCTCTCTCTCTCTCTCTCTCTCTCTCTCTCTCTCTCTCTCTCAGAGCTATACATAAACTGTATCCTTATATAATCTGTACTCTCTCTCCTTCTTCTCCTTCTCCTTCTCCTTCTCTCTCTCCCTCTGCTTCTGCCTCTGCCTCTCCCACCCCCACTTCCACTCCCACTCCCTCTCCTTCTCTTCACTTATCCCTATCCTTATCCATATCCCTATCCCTATCCCTATCCCTATCACTTTCCATATCTATATCCCTCTCCCCCACCCTCTCCCCTTTCCTCATCCTGTCCCTCTCCCTCGCACAGGCATACAAATCCACATGCAGAGCCTCTCGCCCGACACGGCACGCATTCTCCCAAGGCATCCCTGAACCTCTCAGATAAGCAAGCACCTTGTCGCTGCCAGACACTTTCTTAATGACCGTAACCAGGGGAGGTGTCTGCGCTTGTGTTTACGATCGGTTTCCATCCGAGCTAATTATTTTTTCTTTCTTGTTTTTTTTTTCCTTCATCTCCACGTGTCTTATTATAAGTTTAAATCGCTTAGTATTCTGCTGATCTTAAACAGGTCGTGGCGCCAGTAACACAGTAACTCAATTCTTAACTTTCTGCGCGATTAACCAATAGGCGGTCGCCCTCTCACTCCGCGCTTCTTCCCTGCGCGCCTCGACCAATCACAGGCCAGGGTTCGGGTTGACGTTTATCGGCATTGCCTTTGAGTGATCACTGTTTTGGCAACGAAAGAGAGAGAGAGAGAGAGAGAGAGAGAGAGAGAGAGAGAGAGAGAGAGAGAGAGAGAGAGAGAGAGAGAGAGAGAGAGAGAGAGAGAGAGAGAGGAAGGGAGGGAGGGAGGGAGGGAGGGAGGGAGAGAGAGAGAGAGAAGGAGAGAGAGAGAGAGAGAGAGAGAGAGAGAGAGAGAGAGAGAGAGAGAGAGAGAGGGGGAGGAGAGAAAGAAAGAAATAGACAGAAAAAAACAGACAGACAGAAAGAGATAGACAGAGAAAAAGACAGACAGACAGACAGAGAAAGAGGGGGGGTGGGGTAAGCTCAAACACCCATCGGCGTTCCTCGGCGTAATCGTCTCCGCTAAATAGGAAAAAAAAAATCACGCAAACATAATGCAAGTCCACTTAGCCCTCGCTTGATATTCAACTTCCCGAGACAAGTTGATAACTCGATTCCGCGCCCTTGCAACCCTTTGCAAAATTCAATTAGCGATCCTTAATGACACGCTCCTTTCAGCGAGTTCACACAGCTTCCCTTTTCAACCCTTTGACT
>BOPN01000476.1:295409-300409 GCA_017312705.2 Penaeus japonicus
TTTCTCTTTCTCTCTTTTAATCTCTTTTCTTTCTTTCTTTCTTTCTCCCTCTCTCTTTCACTCTTTTTTCTCTTTCTCTCTCTATCTGTCTGTCGGTCTGCTTGTCTGCTTGTCTGTCTGTCTCTCGCTGCATGGTAGGGGATGCATGTGCTCTGTCTGCAGGTTAGTTTTCTTTCTATTTCTATTTTTTCTTTCTCTCTCTTTCTCTTTCTCTTCCTTTCTCTCTCTCTCTCTCTCTCTCTCTCTCTCTCTCTCTCTCTCTCTCTCTCTCTCTCTCTCTCTCTCTCTCTCTTCTCTCTCTCTCTCTTCTCTCTCTCTCTTCTCTCTCTCTTCTCTCTCTCTCTTCTCTCTCTCTCTTTTTCTTCCCTTCCTCTCCAACCTCCCTCTCCTACCTCCACCCTCACCTCCATCCCTACCTCCGACTCCCACTCACCCCCCCTCCCACCTTCCCCATCTCCCCCCTCCCCCCACCTCCCACCCCTCCACCCGATAATACATCTTGTTCTTCCAGGCGACAGAACAAGCCTTTCCAGCGTGTTCAATCGGACGCTTAATCTCCTTTTGTTCTCTCCGGTTAATAAAAGTGGGGTCGCCGTGACGCTGTTTGTACCCCCCCCCCCCCTCTCTCTCTCTCTCTCTCTCTCTCTCTCTCTCTCTCTCTCTCTCTCTCTCTCTCTCTCTCTCTCTCTTTCTCTCTCTCTCTATATATATATATACATATACACATTTTTTTTTAACATCCTGGAAATTGTCAGAAAAATGTTCGATAAAAAAAAAAAATAATCACCTACCAATAACAAGTAACAAGAACGATAGTAATTAGCAATAACATAAAATAAACATATAAACAAAACCGTTCACAGAAGAGAGAGAGAGAGAGAGAGAGAGAGAGAGAGAGAGAGAGAGAGAGAGAGAGAGAGAGAGAGAGAGAGAGAGAGAGAGAGAGAGAGAGAGAGAGAATAAAATGCGATGACCATAACAAAGAATATAAACCATAACTGCAAAAGATACCATCCAGCTCAAACAAACAAAGTAAAAAAAACAAAAACAAATCACACTCCAATGATAATTATCAACAGTAACAACATAATCAACAAGAGCTGACCATTAAAACGCTCATCTGGCCGAGGCTTCGCTCTTGGCTATCCCGAAGTAATTAGCGTTCATCGGGGAGATCGCGTGAAGTATGAAGCCTTGGCGTTCACCATCCCGCTTGCACTGCCATCACTATATTCACCATACCGTACTATCAAATACTCTCCATACCAAATATACTATCGAATATTCACTATACTCCACGCACCATCACTATTCACTATTCTCGCAGACGCCATCATCATCACTATAACATAAGATAATAGAGAGAGAGAGAGAGAGAGAGAGAGAGAGAGAGAGAGAGAGAGAGAGAGAGAGAGAGAGAGAGAGAGAGAGAGAGAGAGAGAGAGAGAGAGAGAAAGAGAGAGAGAAACTAGGTCCGTTTTAGGATCTAGTGTGTGTGGGGGGGGGGGGGGGGGGGGGGGGGGTGAATGGAGGAATAGAAGGAGATAGGAGAGGGATAAGAGAAGGATAGAAGGGGACAGGAGAGGGATAGGAGGATGGAAGGGGAAAGGAAAGGGAAATAGGGAAAGGGGATAGGAGAGGTATAGAAGGGGAAAGGAGAAGGAAAGAAGGGGATAGGAAAAGGATAGGATAGACGGAGGGACAGGAGGGGGAAATAGAAGGCAGGACAAAAAGAGACGGAGTCAGAAATAGCAAGGGGACCAGAAGGCGAACAAGAGAAGGGATGCAAGAGGGTGAAGGGTGGAGAAAGGGGGGAGGGGGGAGGGGGGGAAGTCACGCACCCGCAAGCACAGGCAAGATTAAAGCAACACCGCCAAGGCGACGAAACGAAACGAGGGCTACGGGCGGGGGCTACGGGCGGGGGCTACGGGCGCGGGCTACGGGCGGGGGCTACGGGCGAGCTGTTGCAAGAGGACTGGAAAGAATACGTAATGGTGGTGATGAGGACGAAGGTGGTGATGATAATGGTGATGAAATTGTGATGAAGAATGTTAGTATCACTTTATTATCATTGTCATTATCATCATTATGATGATGGTAATGATCGTGATGTGGTAGCAGTAACAGTAGCAGAGGTAGTGGTGGTGGTAGTAGTAGTAATGCAGTAGTAAAAGTACTAGTAATAATAATAGGAATAGTTATAGTAATAGTAGTAATAGTAATATTTGTAATAATAGTAGTAGTAATAGTTATAATAGTAATAGTAGTGGTGGTATTAATAGTAACAGTAATATTATTATTATTATTATTATTAGTAGTAGTAGTAGTAGTAGTAGTAGTAGTAGTAGTAGTAGTAGCAGCAGTAGTAGTAGTAACAATAGCACATCGGTAATAACAATAGCAATAATAATCACAATAAAAGTAATGCTATCATAGACAAAGACAACAATGAGAAGAAAACCAAAATGAAAAAGGATAAAACTCAAAAAACAATAATAATAATAATAATAATGAATGAAATGAAACCCTCCGACGAAGACTCACTTAAGTGGCGTTTTCCACTTATTATTAAGATAAGAAATTCGATTTTTTTTTTGGGGGGGGGGGGCAAGGGGGGTAGGAGGGTTGCTGAGGATTCTTCATTTCGAAGTAAATGTTGGGGAAAAAAAAAAATAAAAAATTGTAATAATAATTACAATAACAATAAAGATGATTATTCATTTATTCATTCATTCATTTATTCCTCCTCTCTTTACCCCTCCCACCCACCCACCCACCCTCCCTCCCTCCCTCCCTCCCTCCTTCTTTCCCTCCTTTCTTCTTTCCTCCCCTCCTTAACTCCTTCCTTCCTTCCTTCCTTCCTTCCTTCCTTCCTTCCTTCCTTACTCCCTCCATTCCGCCCTCCCTTCCTTCCTACCCACCCTCCTTCCTCCCCTCCCTTTCTCTCTCTTATTCCGACCGCCATTCCTGGAGAGCAAGACCGCAGAGTTTATTACCCTGTTTCGCGAAAAGTTTGTGGAAGCTGTAAGACTTGAGAAGGGGAGGGGAGGGGAGGGGAAGGGAGGGAAGGATGGAGGGAGGGAGGGAGAGGAAAACCGGAGGGGGCGGAGTAGTGAGAAAAGGGGTGGGCGTGGAAATGGGAGGAAAGCGGAGATGAAGGCTATGAAAGTCAAGTAGGGGGAAGGAGAGAGGGAGGAGGAGGATGGGGATGGAGAAGGTGGATGGAAGAGGTGAATGGAGGAGGAGGAGGAGGAGGAGGAGGAGGAGGGAGAGGGGTAAGGGGAGGAGGGGAAGAGAAAGAGAAGAGGAGGAAGAGGAAGAAAGGGAGAAGGAAGAGGAAGAGAAAAAGAGAGAAGGAGAAACGTAAGAGTAAGAAAAGAGAGAGAGAGATAGAGAGGGAGAGGGAGAGAGGGAGAGAGGGAGGGGGAGAGAGAGAGAGAGAGAGAGAGAGAGAGAGAGAGAGAGAGAGAGAGAGGGAGAGAGAGAGAGTGAGAGAGAGAGAGAGAGAGAGAGAGAGAGAGAGAGAGAGAGAGAGAGAGAGAGAGAGAGCGAGTGAGAGAGAGAGAGAGAGAGAGAGAGAGAGAGAGAGAGAGAGAGAGAGAGAGAGAGAGAGAGAGAGAGAGAGAGAGAGAGAGAGAGAGAGAGAGAGAGAGAAAGGGAGAGAGAGAAGAGAGAGAGAGAGAGGGAGAGAGAGAGAAGGGGAAGGGAGTGAAAAGAGAGAGAGAAAAAAGATAAAAGAAAGCGAAAAAAAGAGAAAAAAAGAGAGAGAGAGAAGGGAAGAAGAGGAAGGATGCCGAGGAAGAGGAGAGGCGGCAGGGTGATTATCTTGCCTTAATTGAATTGGAGTCGGGCCTCCTTGGGTGTCGCTGAAGAGCCACGCGCTAAGAGCCACGGCGGAGGGCGGGGGGCGGGGAGGGAGGGGAGGGAGAGGAAGGAGGGAGAGGAGGGAGGAAAGGGAGGGAAGGGAGAGGAGTAAGAGGAGGGAAGGGAGAGGAGGGAGAAAGGGAGGGAAGGTAGAGGAGGGGAAAAAGGGAGGGAAGGGAGAGGAGAAAGGGGAGCGAAGGGAGAGGAGGGAGGAAGGGGAGGGAAGGGAGAAAGGGGAGGGAGAGGAGGGAGAAAGGGGAGGGAAGGGAGAGGAGGGAGAAAGGGGAGGGAAGGGAGAGGAGGGAGAAAGGGGAGGGAAGGGAGAGGAGTAAGAGGAGGGAGAAAAGGGAGGGAAGGGAGAGGAGGGAAGCAGGACGAGGGGAGGAAAAGGAAAGGAGAGAAATAGGGAGAAAAGGGAGGGTAGAGAGAGACAAAAGAAGGCAAGGGCGAGGAGGGAAAGAGGGAAGACGAGGTGGGAGAAAAGGGAGAGACGAAGACAAGGACATCAAAAAGAGAGGAAGAAGGGAACAGAAGAATGGGGAAGAAGACAGTAATAGAGAAAAGCAGAGGGAGAAAGGGAAACAGTAGAGGAAAAGGACAAATAAAAGAAAGCGAAGGAGAGGAGGAAGACGGGAAGAGAAGGAGAGGGGAATAGAAGAAGAGAAGGGGAAGAGAAGAACAAACACACACACGACCCCCCCCCCAACTTATTTGAAAAATGAAACAAATTAAAAAAAAAAAAAAAAAAAAAAAAAATCACCCCATAAAAATATCCAACATAAAAATAGTTTATAAAAAGAAAAGAAAAAGAAAAAAAAGAAAAGAAAAAAAAGTGAACGCAAGATAATGGCTTTAATGAAAGAACATTAGCGCCCGAAGGGAAAAGAAAAATCCTCATTAGACTGTAATTTGCATCCTACTTTCCTGCCCCGAGAATCAAAAATAAGAAAAAAAAGAGGAAAAAAAGGATAGAAAAAGGAAGGAAATAAACGAGGCTATCAAGACAATTAGAAAAATAAGATAGAAAGGAATGGGGGAGGGAGGGAGGGAGGGAGGGAGGGAGGGAGGGAGGGAGAGAGAGAGAGAGAGAGAGAGAGAGAGAGAGAGAGAGAGAGAGAGAGAGAGAGAGAGAGAGA
>BOPN01000476.1:342909-345409 GCA_017312705.2 Penaeus japonicus
ACTCGAGGCGGACCCAAAGGCGGACCCGAAGGCGGCCAGAACTCTGTCTCTATTTCTCTTTCTCTATCTGCATCTCTTCTCTCTTCTCTCTTCTCTCTTCTCTCTTCTCTCTTCTCTCTTCTCTCTTCTCTCTCTCTTCCTCTCTTCTTCTTCTTCTTCTTCTTCTTCTTCTTCTTCTTCTTCTTCTTCTTCTTCTTCTTCTTCTTCTTCTTCTTCTTCTTCTTCTTCTTCTTCTTCTTTCTTCTTCTTTGCCTCCGCCCTCTCCCTTTTTTTCTTCTTCTCTTTCTCTTTCTCTTCCTCTCCCACCTCTCTCCCTCCCCCTAACTCTCTCTCTCTCTCTCTCTCTCTGCTTTCTCCTCCCTCCCTATTCGTTGTTACAATTCCTCACAAACTAACCAATACAAAATACCACACTATTTCCAAAACATTCACAACAAATTCAGTGTATAACTTTTATCTCCTCGTCATCATTTTTGTTGCGTCATGAAAAGAGAAACTCGCCTTGTAATTCAGGATTCATTTCCGAACGTTTCCTCATAAAATATAAAGGGGAGAACTCTAAACTAATTAAAAAGCGGGGGATTCCGGTTTAGATTTTAGGATAGGCCTTCACGTTTTCTAGGTTTGAGTTTAGAGTTTAGATTTAGATTGAACACTGCTACTGAGCTTACAGTACTTACAGAGACCCGGTGTTACTTAAATAAAACGTGTACGGGCAAGCTCTGATACATTTGATCTATGGTCATAACATTGCCCTATAATATCACAAATTTGGTATACGACTTAATAATGTAACATGATCACATTTCCAATTATATAAGTTAATGTAAAATAGTAACTTGGTCCTTTTTTTATACCACGGTGATCTGCATAGGACTTGGACAGGCTTTGATCTCCTTCAAATATGGTTTTAAAATCATATTACATTGCAAATTTAGGATAAAGCATTATAACTTATGGTATATCAATTATGATTAAATAATAATATAGTCCTTTGTCTACCGCCCCGCACTGTGAAATGGCGTAGGAAAGCTTTGCCATGACGGATATTTCGTCATAACATTTAAATTAGGCTCTTCCCCTCACTTTCTTTATCTCTCTCTCCCACTCTCCCTCCCCCTCTCACTCTCTCTTGTGTTTACATAAACCTGTTTGTTTTATATAGGTTTTATTGCTAATAAAGTTAAAATATCAAAATTGTGTTAGATTATAAACAAACGGCATTTTATGATTGTATCGCCACTTTACAGTTGTGCATTACCAAACCTGATGTCTGTCTGTGGCCCACTAGTGAATCATGAAATGGGCCACCCTTGGGGACAACTGTTCTGGTACATGAATTATGCTGTGGCCCGCTCTTGGGATACCACTGTTCAAGTACATCCATTTGAGTTAGTGAAATGCGGCAACTTGTGTCCCTAGACTTCGTCGCGACGCAGTATCTGATTAACACGACAAAAATAGAATGTATGAAAAAAACGTAAACTTAAGAGTGAGAAAACCAATAAACATTAAAATAACAAAACGGTTATTAGAAAAGTAGAAAAAAGACGAAGCCATAAACAGCACCAACTACACAGTCGCTTCATCTATTGCTACCCCTCTCTCCCCTTCGCAAATCAAATACAAAAAAAAAGAAAAAAAGAAAAAAAAAATCATAAAAAATCGCACAACCTCTCTCCCTCCTCTCCCTCTCTCTCCCTCTCCTACCCCCACTCCCACCTCCACCCCCAATCCCACTCCCTCTCTCTCCCCTCGAAATAAAGATATCAAGCCGCGTGGGCGTCTGCCTGGCCTCCCGCCCACTTGATAATAACATGTGACAATGGTTCCTTTGTTTTCTTGCGCTCGCCAACTATTTTACAGTCGGACGCTCCCGAATACCTGGTCCGCTGATGCTGGGAACAGATGACAAAGTGGAGAGCCGGCGCTGCGGACTCGCGCTTGGCACTTCAATTAAATGATGCCTATTGATTGGGATCAATTATACATACGGGTGTACATTATGTGCTTTTATGCATTTATATGTATGGATGTATGTATGTGTGTATGTATGTGTGTATGTATGTATGTATGTATGTATGTATGTATGTATGTATGTATGTATGTATGTATGTATGTATGTATGTATGCATGTATGTATATATGTATGTATGCATGTAAATATGTATGTATATGTATATGTATATGTATATGTGTATATGTATGTATATATGTGCATGTATATATGTATATGTATATGTGTATGAATATGTATATGTATATATATATATGTATGTGTATATGTATGTGTATATGTATATATACATATCCATATCCATATCCATATACATATACATATACACATACACATATACATACACACAGACACAGACACAGACACAGACACAAATATATATATATATATATATATATATATATATATATATATATATATATATATATATACATATACACACAGATATAGAGAGACAGATAGATAGATAGATAGATAGATAAA
>BOPN01000476.1:362909-365409 GCA_017312705.2 Penaeus japonicus
AGGGAAGGAGAGGGAGCGTGTGAGGGATGGAGAAAGAGAGGAAGGGAGGAAGTGAAGGAGAGAAGGAGGGAAGGAAGGAAGGAAGGGAGGTAGGGAAAGAGGGAGCGAGGAAGAGGAAGGAGGGAGGGAGGGAGGAAGCGAGGGGGGAGGGGGAAGGGGCGATTCGAAGGAAGGGCAATTTTAATTACAATAAAACCCCTAAAATACCAACACTATTGTTAATCACGTTGCTATCATCATCCCTACCACCAGCAACATCAGCACCAACCATCGCAACCACCATTACAACCACCACCACTCCCATCAACACCAGCACCAACCACCACCACTGCCATCCATCAATCAGTCAAGCCAGAAAACACTCACGAGGCCTGACCGCGTCGCCTGCCCTGACGAGTGCCGAAGACCTCTTACCTGACGGAAAAAGAGGAATAAGATTAGATGATGATGATGATGATGATGATGACTTGAAGGAGAGGAGGGGAAAAGGATGACAGGTGGTGGTGATAGTGGTGGTGATCAGCATATTGGTGGGGATGGTGATGATGATTTGGTAATAGTTGTTGGTGATGATAATGATATCACCCTTTCTTGATTATAACGTCCATTCACCTACCCTCTTACCTTCCCTCCATATGTCCCTCCCTCGCCAACCCGCCCGCCTTCTTTCCCGTTCTCCCTCCTTTCCTCTTTTCCTCCTTCCTTCCTTCCTTCCTTCCTTCCTTCCTTCCTTCCTTCCTTCCTTCCTTCCTTCCTTCCTTCCTTCCTTCCTTCCTTCCATCTTTCTTTCCGTCCAACCCTCCCTCTCTCCCTGCTCCTTTCCCTCTCTCCCTCCCTTCGTCCCTACTTCCTTTCTTTCCTTCCCTCCCAACCACCCCTCTAATCACCCCCCCATGACATCCAAAAACTCACCCACCCACCCACCCTTCCTCCCCTATCTAGCCCCTCTCCCTCCTTCCCTCTTTCCTCCTGTGGGCGTGAACGACAATGGCCCAGATGTCATTATCTTCCCCCGCCCTTTCCTCCATCACTGGCACCGTGCCCTGACCCCCCCCCCCACCCCTACGTCTTTTTTTTTTTTTCTTTGTCTTCTATTTACCATATTCATCCTTCGCTTTGTCTATGTTTTTTTTTCGATTCTTCGTCTATCTCTCCCTCTCCCATTCCTCCCTTCTTCTCACCTACTCCCATTCCTCCTCTTTCTCTTTCTATTCCTCTTCATTTCCCTCTATCCTCCACCTATTCCACCCCTACCATCCCAATCCCCTTCCGCCCTACCTCTCTCCTTCTCCCATTCCCTCCTCCTCTTTCCCTCCCCCATTTCATCACTCCCTCTACCTTTTCATCACTCCCTCTCACCCTCCCCCTCTCCCCCCTCCCCCTCCCCCTCCCTCTCCCCTTTTCTTCTCCTTGAGCTAAAATCCTGGCGTGACCCAATAAGGCAACCTCTCTTAGCCATTACGGACCGATATTGACACAGGGCCGAGAAAACGTTTCGCCGAAAAAACGTTTCCTTCTTACCGCAAGGGAAGAGTAAACACTGGCTCAGGGTTATGTCTTATCTTTTTTTTTTCATATTTACTTTTTTTATAATTATCATCGTTATTATTGTTAGTAGTAGTGTCCTTATCAACATCATAATAGTTCTTGTTATTACCATGATTTTTATCCTTATCATTATCATTTTACTATCATCATTATCATCCATTATTATTACTAAAATCACTGTAATTATGAATATTACTACTGATTTTATTACCAATCACCTGTCACACTTCTCTCTCTTCCGTTCTTCCACCTCTCTCCCATTCCTTCTCCCTCGCTCACTATCTCTCATTCCCTCTCACTCTCTCACTATCTCTCATTCCCTCACCCTTGCTCATTATCTCTCATTCCCTCTCCCTCGATCCCTCTCCCTCGCTCACTGTCTCTCATTCCCTCTCTCTCGATCCCTCTCTCTCTCCCTCGATCCCTCTCTCTCATTCCCTCTCACAGCTCTCTCTCTCTATCGCTATTTCTCTCTTCTCCCACCTCCCATATTTGTCCTCCCATCCTCTTTCCCTCCTTCATCCCCCCTTCCCCCTTCCCCCTCCCCTCTTACAAATCTCAAGAATCTGGGAGCTTCTTAAAATAGACAAGAAGAGTGAGAGAGAAAGAGAGAGAGAGAGAAAAAAAAAACACGGACAGAATAATCGCCACCCCATCCATCCGTTTAACACCCCTTCCCTCCTCCCACTCCCTCAGCCTACCTACATAGCTATGCTGAGGAAGAGGAGGGGGGGAGGGGGAAGGGGAGGCGGAGGGAGATGGGAGGAGAAGGAGGAGGAAGAGTATGGAGAAGGAGTAAGGGGAGGAGGAAGAGTACGGAGGAGGAGGAGGAGGAGTAAGGGGAGGAAGAAGAGTATGGAGGAGGAGATGGAGGAGGAGGAGGAGGAGGAGGAAGAGTATGGAGGAGGAGGAGGAGGAGAAGAAGGAGGAGGAGGAGGAGGAGGAGGAGGAG
>BOPN01000476.1:370409-375409 GCA_017312705.2 Penaeus japonicus
GAGAAGAAAGGATGTAAGAAGAGAAACGGAGAGACGGAAGGATGGAGGGAGAGAGAAGAAGAGAGGGAAGGATGAAGAGAGAGAGAGAGAGAGAGAGAGAGAGAGAGAGAGAGAGAGAGAGAGAGAGAGAGAGAGAGAGAGAGAGAGAGAGAGAGAGAGAGAGACAGAGAGAGAGAGAGAGAGAGAGAGAGAGAGAGAGAGAGAGAGAGAGAGAGAGAGAGAGAGAGAGAGAGAGAGAGAGAGAGAGAGAGACAGAGAGAGAGAGAGAGAGAGAGAGAGAGAGAGAGAGAGAGAGAGAGAGAGAGAGACAGAGAGAGAGAGAGAGAGAGAGAGAGAGAGAGAGAGAGAGAGAGAGAGAGAGAGAGAGAGAGAGAGAGAGAGAGAGAGACAGAGAGAGAGAGAGAGAGAGAGAGAGAGAGAGAGAGAGAGAGAGAGAGAGAGAGAGAGAGAGAGAGAGAGACAGAGAGAGAGAGAGAGAGAGAGAGAGAGAGAGAGAGAGAGAAAAGTAACACACAACCAAACAGCCCAACCCAAAGAAACAACCAAACACCGCCAATCCCCACGAGACGCCAACCGCAATCCTTCAACCAGACGCGCCCATGACGTCACGGAAGTGCCGACGGAAGAGAGATTCACCCGAAGAAAGGACGTCGCCAGGTGGGGGGGGGAGAGACGGATGGGTGTAGGGAGAGAGGGAGATAGAGGAGGAGAGGGAAGGATGGAAGGAAGGAGGGAGGGAGGGAGGGAGGGGGGGAAGGGAGAGAGGGAGGGAAAGAGGGAAGGAGGGAGAGGGAGAGGGAGAGGGAGAGGGAGAGAGAGAGAGAGAGAGAGAGAGAGAGAGAGAGAGAGAGAGAGAGAGAGAGAGAGAGAGAGAGAGAGAGAGAGAGAGAGAGAGAGAGAGAGAGAGAAAGAGAGAGAGAGAGAAGGTAAAGGTGAGGAGGGAGGAGCAGGGGAAGGGATGTGACGTGGGATAAGACAAGCGATGAAGGGATCAAACAGGAGCAACGGAAAAGGAAAAAAAAAGACATGGAAAATGGTAGAGGGAAGGGGGAGAGGAAGGAAAAATGGGAGAGAGGTGGAGGAGAGGGGAGGGGAGAGAGATAAAGAGGAGGAGGTGGAGGGGGGGAGCGATGGTTTGGGGGTGGGGGAATGGGTAGGGGATGGGGAGAAGGGGGGTATTTCCTGCCTTGTGAGTCACCGCGCGAGACGATGAAAGCGGTGGTGGTAAAGGGGGGGGGGACCTTCAGCAGGTTTATAAGGCGTAACGGTGAGTGTATGAGCGTGCGTCAGCATGCATGTACAAATAAACGCACATATCCGCACACACAAACAAATTCATCCACGTACACATGTAAACAAACCCTCCCTTGTTACACGCACACGTAGGCACATAAACACACACACACACACACACACACACACACACACACACACACACACACACACACACACACACACACACACACACACACACACACACACACACACACACACACACACGCACACACACACACACACACACACTATAACGATCCCAACAACACACTTGTAGACCCTTCCCTCACCCCCCTACCCATCCCCCTCGCCCCCGCCCCCTCCCCCACAGAAACGCGGGCGCACCTGAGGTCGAATTCCGGAGCGATGCGTCAGGCAAGTGGCTTAGTTAGTCGGTCGGTCGGTCGGTCGGTCGCTTGTCTCTCGCTTCCGCCCAACTGCCGTTCGCTTTTTGTTCTCGTGATCTCTAATCCTGTCTTCCTCCTTACATTCATTATCATGATTATGATCATTATGATTATCATCATTATTACTATGATTCTAATTATTATTGTTATAGTGATCATTATCATTTCGTTATCATTACCACCATTACCATCATCATTACTATTACTATTATCACTATTACTGAGAACATCATTGTTATTTCTATTTTTCTTGTTACTACTATTACCATTAACATAACCATCATTACCATTCTCTCGTCATCATCCCACATCTTCATTATCATTATCATCATTATCATTCGACACGTGGATGACAAAATAATCTCCCAATCTCTGATCAACAACGTAAACAAACAAACAAACAAAAACAAACAAACAATATAACTGCACGAAGAAAAAAAAGAAAACCGCCACACAAATCCGTGCAAACAAAGACACGTAAAGACACAAAAAACGAAACAATAAACAAATAAACAAACAAACAAACAAAAGCCCAGGGAAAAGGAAAGGGGAAAGTGTCGCTCGAAATCGCCACGACTCGACACGACGGGACCGGAAGTGCTCGCCTCCGCGCGGCAGGTGACACGCGGATGACGTCATTTGAAAGTTGTTGACGGTTGGGGAGGGGGGGGGGTATAGGAGGGGGAGTGAGGATGAAGGAGAAGGAGGATGGGAAGGAGGAGGAGAAGGGGGGAGGGGTTGGAGGAGGAGGGGGGGTAGGGGTAGGAGGAGTAGGAAGAGGAGGAGGATGGGAAGGAGGAGGAGGGGGGAGGGGTAGGAGGAGTAGGAAGAAGAGGAGGGGGGGAGGGAGGAGGAGGATAGGGAGTGGGTGTGGGCGGATAGGGAATGAAAAGAGCGAATGGGAGAGAGAGAGGAGGGCAATAAAGGGATGGGGAGATAATCTCAAGCAATAGAACAGTTGAAACTGTTCTTTTGCACGTGGCGAAACATATAACGAAACAACAACAAAAACAGGAAAAACAACAATAAAAGTAAACTACTGGTCAAATTTCTTCAAGTCATTCACTGCCCCCTTCTTCTCCCCCCCTCCCCCCACCTCTCCGGCCATCGATATTGCCAGGAATGAATCTGCTGAGTCATCCTCATGTTTGCTTTGAATCATATTCACTTTTTGTTTTCTTTCTTCTTTTTACCTTCTCTCTCTCTCTCTCTCTCTCTCTCTCTCTCTCTCTCTCTCTCTCTCTCTCTCTCTCTCTCTCTCTCTCTCTCTCTCTCTCTCTCTCTCTCTCTCTCTCTCTCTCTCTCTCTCTCTCTCTCTCTCTCTCTCTCTCTCTCTCTCTCTCTCTCTCTCTCTCTCTCTCTCTTTTACTCTTTCCGTCTCCCTCTCTTACCCTCTTACCTTTTTTCCCTCTCCCTGTCTCCCTCTTCCTCTCTCTCTCCCTTCCTTTTTTAATTAGACGGGAAGACGCGAAAAAAATGCAATCTTAAGCCGTAATGACTGATGACGTCAGAGCGACGGAATGAAGAAGTTCGAGAGAGAGAGGGAGAGGGAGAGGGAGAGGGAGAGGGAGAGGGAGAGGGAGAGGGAGAGGGGAAGGGGGTGAAGAAGGGATCTGAGAGGGGGGGAGAAGAGGAAGACTTGAGAGGATGGGTAGAAAGGGAAGGGGAAGGGGAGGAGATAGGAGCAGAGAGTTGGGGGGGGGGGGAGGAGGAGAAACAAGAAAAAGAAAAAGAAGGTGTGGGAAAGAGGCAAGAGAGTAGAAGGACGAGGGATGGAGAAAAATGTAAGGGATAGAGGAATAAGGTTACAAGAGAAGGGGAAGAAGAGTGGAAGAGAGAGAGATAGAGAGATAGAGAGGTTGAGAAAAAGAGGGAGAGAGGAGGATATGGAGTGAAGGAGAGAGAAAGAGAGGAAGAGAGGGGGGGGCGAGAAATCCGTGAAAGGGAAGACGAAAGGAACAGAGGAAAAGAGGAACAGAGGAACAGAGGAACAGAGAGAGAGAGAAAGAGAGAGAGAGAAAATGCGGGGAAGAGAGGAAGACTGGAAGAAGGGGGGGGGGGGTAAGTAGCGCCACCTCTACGCTCTGCCATCAAACAAGTGAGCTTGTGTCATTTCCCTTTTTAATTTCATGGTTTTAATTACTTTTATATTCTGCATGACAATGTGACTCGGATGAAGGAAGGGTAGGAGGGAGGGAGAGAGATGGGGATGAAGGGAGAGAGGATAGGGGGTGGAGAGGGAGGAAGGGTGGGTATAGGGAGGGAAGGAGGGGGGACAGGGAGGGAGGAAGGATGGGGGACAGGGAGGAAGGAAGGATGGGGAATAGGGAGGGAGGGAGGTTGGGGGATGGGGAGGGAGGGAGGAACGGAGGAACGGAGGAGATAGAAAGAAAGAAAATTAGATAGATAGATCGATAGAGGGAGAGAGAAAGAAAAGAGAGAGAGAGAAAGAGAATAGAGAAACAGACGGTCAAAGAGGTGCCCCTTTTAGAAAGAGAGGAACGCCAACAAAATGATAACAATAAAAAAGAAGAATAAACACCATGTCCAGATGCGCGACGATAAAGCACATGCAAAGAGGGGGAAAAGAAGAGGTATGGGTGGAGGTGGGGGTGGAGACGGGGGGGGGGGGGGATCCCAGTAGACAAACCCTAAACGAAAGAAAAGAGCAAACAAACAATAAAAGAAGGGCGAATAAAGAGAGAGAGAGAGACACGACAGATAAAAAGAAAAAGAAATCAAAAGAAATATAAAAGACAAAGTGAAAAAAGAGAAAAAAGAGAAATAAATAAAGAAATACAAAGAAAAAGGGAGGAGGGGGAGGAAGAAGGGGAAGGAGGGGAAGGAAAAGGGGTAAGAAGGAGAAGGATGGGAAGGAAAAAGGGAAAGAAGAAAAAGGGGAGGAGGGGAAAGAGGAAGGAGAAGGAGGCAAAGGAAGAAGGGAGAGAAGGAGGTGAAGGAAGAAGGGGAAGAAGGAGGAGGGGAAGGAGAAGAAGGGGAGAAGGGGAAAGAGGAAGGAGGAGGCGAAGGAAGAAGGGGAAGGAAAAAGGGAAAGAAGGAGAAGGAGGGGAAGGAAAAAGGGAAAGGAGAAGAAGGGGAGGAGAGAAAAGAGGAAGGAGAAGGAGGAGAAGGAAAAAGGGGAAGAAAGAGAAGGAAGGAAGAAAAAAGGGAAAGGAGAAGAAGGGGAGGAGGAGAAAGAGGAAGGAGGAGGAGGAGAAGGAGGCAAATGAAGAAGGGGAAGAAGGAGAAGGAGGGGGAGGAAAAAGGGAAAGGAGAAGAAGCGGCTGAGGGGAAAGAGGAATGAGAAGGAGGGGAAGG
>BOPN01000476.1:380409-385409 GCA_017312705.2 Penaeus japonicus
AGAAGAACAAGACGAAGTCGAAGAAGATAAAGGGAAAAAATAAGAAGAAAAGGAAGAGGAAGAAAGAACAAAACGAAAAAAAAAGAAAAAAAAAGAAAGAAAAGAAATCCGGCACTACCTTTACTCTCCCTCCTTCCTTCGCCGTTGCAGACCTCGAGCGAGCGGCCGAGCCAGTGTCATTTACCTGTGAACAGAGAGAGAAAAGGTCAGTTGGTGCATTTCTTTCGTGGGTGGATAAGTGGGGGGAGAGGGGAAGGGGGATGGGGGAAGGGGGATGGGGGAAGGGGGAAGGGGGGAAGGGGGGAAGGGGAAGGGGGAAGGGAGGAGGGGGAAGAGGGACAGAGGGACTGAGGAAGGGAGAAACCCTCCACTCCCTTCATTTAAATCATCTTCATTACCCTCTCTCCTTCCTCAGCTCCTCCCTTCTACTTCTCCGATATTCCCTCCCCACCCTTCTCCCTTCCTTAACACCTCCTCTCCCCCAAAGAGCATCATTCCAACTCTTCCCTCCTTACCTCCCTATACTCCCTCCCTCCTCTGCCCTACCCACCCCACCATCCTCCCCATTCATCCGTCACCTCACGTCTTCCTCTCCCCCTCTTCTTCCTTCTCCCCCGCCTCGTCCTCTCCCGCTCCTTTCCCCTTCGTCCCCCCCTCCTCCCTCCCCACCAACGACACCCCTCTAATCTCCAACCTCCTTCTCATCCCCCCTCGCCCACCTCATTACCTCCTCTCCCCTCCCCTCCCCCCACCTTTTCCCCTCCCTTCCCCCTCGTCTCCCACCTTTTCCTCTCCCATTCCCATTCTCTCCTTCCCTTCCCCCCTTTCCTCTCCCACCTTTTCCTCTCTTGTTCCCATTCTCTCCCTTCCCTTCCCCCCCTCCTCTCCCGCCTCTTCCTCTCCCATTCCCATTCTCTCCCTTCCCTTCCTCCCCTCTCCTCTCCCACCTCTTCCTCTCCGATTCCCATTCTCTCCCTTCCCTCCCCCCCTCCTCTCTCCTCTACCTCTTCCTCTCCCATTCCCCATTCTCTCCTTCCTTTCCTTCCCTCTCCTCTCCCATTCCCCATTCTCTCCCTTCCTTTCCCCCTTCTTCCCCTTCCCCACCTCTTCCCTTCCCATTCCCATTCTCTCCTCTTTCCCTTCCTCGTTTCCCCTCCTCCAATTCCCCTCAACGGGCCCCAACCTTGTAACCGCGCGCATAAATTTAATCAAATGCATCCATACGTTACGCTAACCCATTCGGCCCCGATAGATCCGCCGCGCGTCATCCTCCGCCTTTGGAGGAGGAGGAGGAGGAGGAGGAGGAGGAGGAGGAGGAGGAGGAGATGGTGGAGGAGGAACTGAAGGAGGAGGAGGAGGAGGAGGAGGAGGAGGAGGAGGAGGAGGAGGAGGAAGAGGACGAGGAGGAAATGGTGGAGGAGGAAATGGTGGAGGAGGATCTGAAGGAGGAGGAGGAGATGATGGAGGTGGAGGAGGAGATGGTGGAGGAGGATCTGAAGGAGGAGGAGGAGGAGGAGATGGTGGAGGAGGAACTGAAGGAGGAGGAGGAGATGGTGGAGGAGGAACTGAAGGAGGAGAAGGAGATGGTGGAGGTGGAGGAGGAACTGAAAGAGCAGAAGGAGATGGAGGAGGAGGAGGAGGAGGAGGAGGAGGAGGAGGAGGAGGAGGAGGAGGAGGAGGAGGAGATGGAGGAAGAAAATAAAATGAAGACGAAGAAAAAAAAAAAGGAAAAGTATCATAAAAAAAAGAGAAAGAGAAGAAACAAACAAACAAAAAGGCGATAAAACAACACACACAAAAAAAACACACATCAAAAACACAATAAACCAGAAAATAACAAACATCCATAAAAAAAAAAAAAAAAAAAAAAAAAAAAAAAAAAAAAAAAAAAAAAAAAAAAAAAAAAAGAAGGAGGTGGAGGAATCCTTGGGCGGCCGCCGGTGCAGAGATTACGCCAAGGACCTGGCCTCCCCTGCATGCTAACGCGCCCGTCTCCCGAAGCGCTTCCTTTGCCTCGCCCCGGTCTCTTCCCCGCCTGGCCAGCCTTTTAACTCGTTTCCTTTTTCTAGAGGTCGTCCTGTTTTCTTCGTCATTTACAGAGTTTTGTTTTTTCTTATTTCTTGTCTTTATTTTTAGGCTCCTTCGATTTTTTTTTCTTTTCTTTGCGACTCTTTCTTCCTCCTCCTCCTCCTCCTCTCATTCGCCGTCCATTCCTCCGTACTTCCTCTTTCTCTTTCTCTATCTCCCTTCCTTCCTTCCTTCCTTCCTAAGAAGTTAGAAAGGAAAAGAATAATAAGAAAATAAAAGGCATCGCAAGAAAGAGGAAAGAGTAAAGAAAAGACAAAAAAGGACAAAAAGAAGAAGAAAATGAAGACAAAAAAAAACTGAGAAAAACGAAAGAAAGAAAATAGAAAACAAGAAAAAAATGAAGGTCACGAGAAAGAGAAGAATAAGAAAAAACGAAGAAAGGAGATAAAATGAGCCAAAGAAACCGGAAGGGAAAAAGCTAAAGACAAAGTGAGAAAAAAAACAAAGAATAGGAATAACAAAAAAAAAATAATAATAAAGAAAGAAAGAGAAAGAAAAGAAAGAAAAAGACACAAAGAAAAAAAACACGGAAAGGAGGAAGAAGAAGAGAGAATGAAGCAAAGAAAGAAAGAAAGAAATCCCGATTGCTTCGTATACAAATGTCAAGAAAAAATGGAGGCGCTCGATGGAGATGGCTCGGAACGGAAGAAGTCTCGCTGGAAGGATGGGGAAGGAAGGAGAAGGATAGAGAAGGATGGCGAAAGGAGGAGGAGGATGGAGAAAGAAGGAGAAGGAGGATGGAGAAGGATAAAGGAGGATGGAGAAAGAAGGAGGAGGAGGATGGAGAAAGAAGGATGGGTAAGGAAGGAGAAGGATAGAGAAGGATGGAGAAAGAAGGAGGAGGAGGATGGAGAAAGAAGGATGGTTAAGGAAGGAGAAGGATAGAGAAGGATGGAGAAAGAAGGGGGAGGATGGAGAAAGAAGAAGGAGGAGGATGGAGAAAGGAGGAGGATGGAGAAGGACGGAGGAGGATAGAGAAGGATGGGAAAGGACGAAGAAATGAGGAGGATGGATAAAGATGGAGGAGGATGGAGAAAGGAGGAGGAGAATGGAGAGAGAAGGAGGAGGATGGAGAAAGAAGGAGGGGGATGCAGAAGGATGGAGGTTGGCGGAGGGTATTAGTAGGGGAGGAGGAGGGAGAGGTAAAAGGAAGGATGGGGAGGGAGAGGGAAGGAGGATAGAGATACGATAGAGGAAGGAGGAGAGAAGATGGAAGAGACGGGAATAGTTTAGTGAGGCAGGAAGGCTAGAGGGAGGCAGCGGGTAAAAGAAGGATGGGTAAGGAAGGAGGAGGGAAAATGGAGGATGAAGCATGGACAGAGGAAGAGGGTATATATATAACTATGGATAAAAAAAGAGGGGGATAGGGGTAGGGGTAGGGTTAAGGGTATGGGGTGGAGAGTTCCATGAAGAATGAAGGATGGAGAACGGAAGGATTAGGGGATAGGGAGGGGTGGGGGCGGAAGGAGTATGGGCTAGGGAGGGGGGGGGGGCGGCGGGGGGGCGGCGGTGGCATCTCCGGCACCTCCACAAAGGGCCAGGAAATAAAAGGGACACATAAACCCTCAATCTGCGCTGGGTGATAAAGAGAACCACCAAGGAGAACGAGAAAATGAAAGAGAACGAGTAGGAGAAGGAGAAGAAGAAAGAGAAGGAGAATAATAATAAAAAGAAAGATAAGGAATTAGAGATGAAAAAAACAAGAAATTAGAGTAGAGCAGAGGGAGAAGAAAAGAGAAAAACGAGACGAATGAGGAAGAGGAAGAGAAAGGGGAAAATATAAAAAAAATGAAGAAGAGGTAGAAAGGTAGAAAGAAAAAAAGAAGAAAAAAGGGAAAGAAGGAGAAGATACAAAAGAAGAAGAAAAAGAAGTAGTAAATAAAAAACAAAAAAGGAGGAAAAGAAGGAAAAAAGAAGAAGAAGAAGAAGAAGAAGAAGAAGAAGGGGGAGAAGAAAAGAAGAAAGAGAAAAAGAAAAAGAAGAAATAGTACTAGTAGTCAGTAGGTAGGTAGGTAGGTATAAAAAATAATAATAATAATAAATAATAATAAATAAATAAATAAATAAAAACAAATAAATAGATAAATAAAAAATGAAAATAAGAATCGGCCAGCACTGAACGACCTGATCAAATGGCCAGCACTCAACGAGGCGACCTGCCCCGAACGACCCGCCGTCCCACGCCCGCCACTTAACGAGCCGCACGACCTGCCCGACTGGCGGCGCCGTTTCCGCTGTCGGAGAACCGCCGCCTTTCGCCCTCGTCTCCAGCTCTGGTTCTGAACCTCCTTCTTTTCTTCTCTCTTCCAGACTTCCCTTTATCATCCCCCTTTTCATTCCCTCGTTCTCTCTCATGCTCTCGTTTCAGAGGGAGGGAGGGAGGGAAGGAGGGCGTATGGGAGAAAGAGAGAGAGATGGAGGGAGGGAGAGAGAGAGGAAGGAAGGAAGGAAGGAAGGAAGGAAGGAAGGGAGGAAGGGAGGAAGGAAGGGAGAAAGAAAGAGAGAGAAGGGGGGGGGAGAAAGAACAGAGAGAAAGAGGAAAGAGAGAAAATGTGTGTGAAAAAGAGAATGAGAAAGAGAGATAGAAAGAGAGAGTGAGAGAGAGAGTGAGAGTGAGAGTGAGTGTGAGAGAGAGAGAGAGCCAGAGAGAGAGAGAAAGAGAGAGGGAGATAGACAGAGAGAGAGAGAGAGAGAGAGAGAGTGAGAGAGACAGAGAGAGAGAGAGAGAGAGAGAGAGAGAAGAGATGAAATGAGATGAGATGAGGACAGAGGGGAGGGAGGGAGGGAGGAGAGAATAGGGAGACAGAGAAAGTGAAGTGAGAGTTAGAGAGAGAGTGAAAAGAGTAGAGAGACAGAACAGAGACAGAGAGAGAGAGTGAGAGAGACAAGTAGAGAGAGTGAAAGGAGCAAGA